>ML785799.1:702408-721920 GCA_009831015.1 Picea engelmannii | reverse complement strand
GATCACGATAAAACAGGAATAACTCTATCCATAAATCTAGTCATAGACTTTACATGCTGAATTTCCAACAGTTCATAGATATGGTCATAACTGTCATCGACTAGTCATAGTAACGAATTGATAACTTTTAATTAAAATCACAACGTGTAAAAAACCTCCATTGTAATCGGATGAAACCATATCAACTCAAGAACCTTTACACAGTCAAGGGACAAAAGCATGATAAAATCTACAGATTCCTGAACCGAGCAATAATACAAACCAATTTTCACGGAGTTAATAATAGAAACAACATCGTAACCTTAATTCGAATAAGTTGCAATCAATGAGAATCAAATCAGTTACGGTTTGGTTATGTATCCATAGAAAAATATGAAATTTAGTCGAATGAAATTGAAACAGTTAACCCATCTATTAACCAATTTGAATTACACCATCGACTGTATTCAAAATTCGGGATACCAATCAACAAACTATTTTTAAAAAAAATATTAACATCTTGTATTATCAACAGAACATCGATCTAATTTTAAACAATCATATCTATTCGATGATCTATCGAATCAAAACCCAAATCCAATCGAATTTTAAAACGACAATCAAAAATAAAACAAACATTATATACAGCGAAGCATGCTTATCTAACAGAGCAGGCGAAATATCTACAGAGAGTAATATAAATGAGGAAAATATACCATCACAGCTGTTGGGATTTATGTCAATTTTGAATTGATAATTGTAGTGGCAGACTCGACGTTTTTAAACAGGACTGAACCCATGGTTCGTTGCTTCTTATCGGAAGGTTGCACCTTTGCGTTCTGACCAGTGAGCATTGCCACTTGGTTTTCCAACTCGTAGATCCTGGACTGCAACGTAGGTACATCCAAATAGTATCTTTCAATCCATAACCCACATTGATCACAAGGTGCAACAACAGGCTGAACAGAAGGGGGTTTTGATGATTCCCCAAGGGTTTCATGGAGTGGCTCAATACCAGGAAAGTCAGGGTTATCCCGGAGACAAGGAGGTAAGTTCCTAACGAAATCGTGAGGCGGATTGCTACATAATCCCTCGGAGTAAGTATATTCTTCAACGAGAAATCGTTCAATGTCCGAATCAGAGTTCTCGCTAACAACAATAGGCTCTGTTTTGGCAGGAAGCTTAGACTTGTTCCTCTCCATGCGAGAGATCAATCTTGCATTTTTCTTGCCCTTAGTATTAACACCAGTCTTCGCTCTAGTCTTTTGGGTTGTAGCTTTAGCAACTTCAGTCTGTTTTGGTACAGGCTTAGTAGGTGACTCGGGCTTAGGTCTAGGTAATAAAACATTATAAGGCACAGGGGTAGGTTTGCTCTCGGTCACCATGGGCTTGTCTACCTGTGGAGGTTTAGACTCCCCAAAACCATTACGGCTGAGGAAATCATGCCAAGAATCACAATGTAACCCTAATTCGTAAACTAAAACCATCTTGATCAACCCAACATGAAAGAGGCTAGTGTCAGCCTGGCTATGCTTGTATCGTTTAGCCATTTTGAACAAACTTCGATGCAGATAGTAAGGCATACTTAGTTCAAAACCCATGAAAACCATTAATAAACACAGGTGGAATAAGAAAATAAACCCATACCTGCCTTCACAGGTAACAAAATGTTTGATAATCATCAAGAGATCATACCAGTGGGGTTTCAACATCTTCGCAGGCAACCCTCTGTCGCATGAGTTCACTATGCGAGATTGGAACAGTAATGTCCATGGGACATCATCTACCTTGCAACGTTTCGACCATTTTTTCCCCTTGGCAGGCAAGCTGGTTGCCAGGTTGAGAAATTCTTCAGTAATTTCAAGCTGGACATCTCCCACTTTGGCTCGGTAGCCATCAAACAACAATGCAAATTGTCGAGCCACTGTGAGGTCATAGCCATCAAACTTCCTTATGAAAGAAATCCACCCGTTTTGTTCCAGGTCGCTACATGCACCACTGAATGTCAACAGTGCTTGGCACCCGTTAGGCTCGGCCCTTACGACAGGAGCCATAACCTCTGTACATGATAGGGTTCACAGTGAATGAAACAATGCACAAAGTTGAAAAATGATAGGTTTGATGGCTTCAAAGCTCGAATAGACCGGAATTAACTGCATGCGTGCGAAGGTGGTGGGATTACCACCGCCACGCACTGTATTAATTGACTAAGTACAGTGTTATAAAAAACATAATCGTTTATACCATGCGTATCGGCCAGCAAATAGGTGTGTAATCATGTTAACGTGCCAATCAACCGGAGCAGAACCAATACCATGTGTTATACTCATGCCAAGTGTACAGCTCAATCCAACACCATATCCATCGTGTATCGTGTCAATCAATCGTTCAATACCAAGGTTTTAAAATTAATCGATGCCAATACATAGTTTGGAATTATGAATCATTCAACGTATTATCAACTTACCAATATACCAAGCATCGATTTGTAAATTCCAATATGATTAATCCATGCGCCTTCAAACCATTGCTATTTCTTGAATCAAACTTCATACGCTTACCAATGTATTCGTTGCACATTGGAATGTTTGCATTCCAAAGTCTTTAGAACATAATGATCCAAAATTTCTCATATAATAGCTGAGTGAAAAGTCCATAGCAATGAGGATAAAAGCAATAAGACCACATCCATTATAACTTTCAAAAGATCAGAATAAAACCAATAAGTTTTAATGCCCAAAGGTTTAACAATCAAACATATCCAAATGCGCAATCAAGGTAAGATAGTATGCTCAAGGATAAAAGTTCGAGAAAACCTTTAGTAGTCATGTGATAAACCAATGGTGAAGTGTCTTTTGGAGAAATCGATGAAAGACAACTATGGTCCAAATGATGAAAAAGGTATTTTCACACTTACAGTTGTGAAAATCAAATCGATACCAAATTGCAATTGTCAAAAAATGAAACAAATGCCTAGAAGCAGAATGCGACGATGATTTTTCATTACCGAGACAAGGGGTGTAGGCAGCATTTTTTAAGAGCAATTAAAAAAAATGATTGGCTGCCAACAACTGTTGATGTTGATTGAGTTTGACCATGAGGCTTCATATGTTGAAACGATGGAGGAATAGGTAATTATCCATCTTGATACTTCTAGGGAATATCTCCAAGTGGAATTTATTTCGATGATTGAGGGAAAGTACCCGAACCACCTATTATCACTGGAAGTTACACTTTGACTGCTAAAGTGCAAGCTCAGTACCCATCAATAGGTTTGTAAGGTAAATTTTAAGATAAAGTGTCAAATGGGTAAAACTCGGTCCAGCAATGTAGATCACGGGAAATTCTAGATAGGATGTATCGACAAAAGAGGTCTTGTCTAACTTGGATAAGGGTTTTAAATAGTAATATGAATTTGTTGAGGGGTCTAAGATCCCTTTAACTCAAAATTAGGAACCAAACCCGCCTTAGAGGCCCAATTAGACTCTACAGTGTTTGATGGTGGAATGGTTCTTTATATCTTTCGATCAAGCTAATTTATCGATGGGATTTACTTAGTGATTGATAGGATATCTTTCTGTGAAAGTTCCTCCTTTAGATTAAATGTTCTCTTTTTGTCTTTTCTTTTATTAGATGAGTCTGATAAAATGAGGTGTGCTGGTATAAACCAAGTGATAGAAGGGATTCTTAACTACTGAATAAGGTTGAGCCTAGGATAACCCTCATGCTCAATCATGCAGACAACGATATTCACACCTATTACAAGTCTAGTAATAATACATTAACTTGTTGGTATTTCAATAATGACCGAGATAGAATTATTGAAAGAAAATATGCATGCAATAAGATGGTTGCAAGAAAAATAGTTTCCTTAGCTCTACCATCAATCACACATTAACACAATGATTTTCTTTTCATCATTAAGAACAAAAGAACTGTTAAAATATTGAAACAAATAACTTATCAATAGATTAAGAAACTCTTACTCGTTACAACATCAATTACTGAAATAAAGGTTGCAAGTAGTCTCTTCAATCCAATCACATAACGCCTTTGATAACAAATAAAATTTTGTCTCTGGTTCTAAACAGAACTTATCAATTAAGGTTGTTCAAAAATAGTTCTTTACAATTCTCAAAAAGAGGGTCCTTTTCCCAAAACCATCGACCTCTCCTAAAAGTTCAATTCCCCTATTTATAAAGAATCACTAACTAAATATAGTTGCTACAAGTTTGTGTTAAGTAAAACAAAATATTTCCACGTGGCGCTTGATATCTTTTTTCTCTCGAAATCATCGTGTGGTTCTACTGGAGTGGATGAATCTTCTCATATTCTGACCACTTGATGAACATATCCTTTCTTGTGTTAGCATACGGGAATATTTGATGAAACATCAGAGCTACAAGCATTTCCTTCACTTCCACTACCCATGCTTTATACTTGGAGACTTTGGCACTTAACCACTCTAGAACTACAGGAGCCTTGATCGGATGTTCCATAAAATTTTGTATTTGAATCAGTGGCATGCTTTCCACCTGTGCAATCTCCACTCCCCATGTTGATTCTTGTTCTGCATGTCGGTTGACTATGTCATGCAAGTCACCAAAGTCTTCGGGTGAGATGAACTCTGGGAGGGAAATGTCTCTCATCTCTCGATTGATATTTTTCCAGATTCTTTCACACTCATCCCATCTCTTATGTATTTCTCGCTGAGGTTCCTGGGCCATACTTACCCAGTATTTGACTTCTTTCCTGATCTGGGTGATGCTCCTATCCATCACCACTCGAATACCATGCTCCATTGTGTCTCAATCGTTTTGCACTGTGCTGATGTAGTTAATTTGTTATATAGCTTGGTACACCTTTTCATACCATCTATCCATGTCCTTACAGGTTTCCAGTGCCATAAGGGTATCTTCTTTATAATCAGATACATATAGAATGAAAAGATGTTTTTCTCTTGTGAAATTTTCATATGCATCTTGGAACTCACTCTTTAGAAACACTGTGGCCTGTGTTGAGACTTGGTAATATTTTTCCAAATGGTGCAGATGGTATAGATCCTTCAGTTCAACAGCTCATTCATTTTCATCTCATTTTTCTCGATCCAACGTGGCATTAGTGATGGCCATCCCTACGTTGATGAGCTCAGATGTCTTCGTGTGTTCTATGTTGAGCAGTTTCTCCTTCGTGGTGATGAGAATTGAGCTATCCAGTGTGAGTCTTCTTTTCTTTGTGGCCCTCCTCATGATATCTTTCCTCTTCCTGTCATAACCAATCACCTGTATATCAGCGACCTCATCAACGAGCTCAAGGATTTGTTGTTCTCCCCAAGTCTGAGTGTTTCCCAAGCTTCATGTTGTATGTATTTTCTCTAGGACCAGTTCTTGTACTTCTTCCATATGTTTTGATGGCTCGACCTTTGTCTGGTGTTCATAGGCTGGTGAGGTATCATCCAAAAATGAAGAGTCAGTGATAGGCTCAGTACTTACTTGGTGATTGGATGTCGAGGTGTCGATCTCTAGCTATTGTAATTACTCTTTTTTTCCATCTGAACCTAGCTCATCCCTGGAGTTGTCTTTCAGAGTCCCCGATAGGTCAATAAACACAGTTTCTAAGGCACTTTCGACCTCATGGTCTCCCTACAGAGGGTTTGGAACTGATTCATTGGGACTTGGAACAAATGTTCCCCAAATATCTTTCTCTCTTGTAATTGGTATCAATGTTACAAGTGAGAACATTAAACTCTCTTCATCATCATAGATTGTTATTAGATCAAACAGGGGATTAGGTACACCCGTTTTACCTGGTGTTCTTGGAATCTCATACTGGGTTGGAATGGTCACCGACGATCTATCCTGTGGTGATGAAACTCTGGGATTTTCCATACGGGTGGATTCCTCCAGTTGTATTGACTCTGATCCATTTAGCTCTTCTCTGATAGTGATTGGGTCGGTCGAGGTGATCCTCATCATTTCTAATAGTTGAGGATCATTCTCTAGTTGGTCGATGATTCTTTGGGCTCCCTCTAGTAACAACAACCCCCTCCTTTGTGCCTCTATGGCTTATGTTGCTATGTTTTCTTCTCTAACCCTAAGAGCTTCTTGATCCATTTGTTCTATTGTATCGACCTACTCATCCATACTCATAGATTTGAACCTATCCATGTTTGGGTTAGATTTTATCTATAATACCTCCTCCCAGTCCTGAGCACATTCTATAAAAATCTCATCCTCAAACTTGGCATGCACGTATGGCCAGCAGGAATAGACTTGTGAAGCATGTTGGAGAACTAGGCCTTTAGGGTCATTCTTGTGAAACCAACCTATCAGGAACTTGTATTCTAGCTGACTCAAACCCTCTTGTTTAGCTTCAACGGTGTACTTCACTATACAAAACCCTACATGGAAATCGTAGGGTATGAGTGCCAGTTTCTTGTCCTTAACTAAAGTGGCATTATAGCCCTGCAGGATATTCTGGTAACAGATTTATCCTACAATGAGCCGATATGGTACATGAGTGGGGAGAAAATGTGGTGTTTTGGTGGCCCCAAACACCTTGATATAGGTTGTGGTTTCATCTAGGTACCAGTGGCCCACTTTCGAAATCATTTTCTTCATTGCTACAGACAGCCTTGGGCATTCCTTTTTAAATATAATGAAATAAATCTAAGCAATGAATTCATCGCAAATAAGACCATAATACTTCTTGTACCTATTTTCCCATAGGATGTTGAAGTAGACATGTACAGGAAACTCTGCAACATGCCAACTCATATTCATACCGTTGAAGTCATTCCTTGTGCAAATTACATCTAGAAAATATGAGGCCATGTGAAAAGCGGGCGCTTCTCCCTCCTTTGGTGATTGGGCCTATAGTATACTAGTGCTCAATTGTTTGGAGATAATTTCTCCAAATTGAATCTACTCTCGAAAATAGCCACAGTGTATGCCAGGGGCATCCATGCCTCTGAGAACTTGTCGCAATCTTTTTCTCCATATAATCGACATATTAGAGCCATTAAGTAGATATATGGCTCCCTCGGATTCACTGTCCCATACCAGCCATTGCTCTAGTTTATACATTTATTGTCTTCCTTCCACCAAGAGGCCATTAATCGGTTGGTGTCATGGAATTATTAGAACTTCACCATGAATTCTATGTTCAACTGCTCCTTTGGGTCCCTGATTTTGTAGTACTTCTGGACCTCTTTTGGGAGAAACAATCTGACACATCCACCATTCTCATCATTTATTAGGCACTTTGGTGTGCCTATGTGATTGATTATCCAACTCAAAGTCTCAATGCAGGGCAAGACTGGAGTTCGACAGGCTATCGTATGCAAGCATGACTACCGGATATTCGAAAAAAACATGGTTATCAAACACCTTTACATCTGGGTTGTTGTGGGGGATAAACTCCGGGTAATATTTCCATTTGATTCTATTAAATAAATCTCCCCATTGTGGGAGCATTACCTTTGACCTAGTAGTTTCTTTTGTATCGCCAAAAGTAGGGATTTGAGAAAATGGCTTCTTGGTCGATGTTTTGATGACTGGATCCGCTCTAGGAGAAAATTCCAACTGCCTTGTCGTGCTGAGAGAAGATCCTTCACCCATATCTACTTCCTTTAATTTCGATTCCCTCGGCGAGTGTCTGGTCGTTGGATTCCTTAGAGGCATTTTCCCTGCAGCTAGAAAAATGTTAGATATTGTGTTACAGACAAGATGCTAATAGATAAAAAAGCAACCGTTGAAATGAACAAGTTAACATATACATATTCTTCGCAATATCTTAACCTGGTTTTTTTGAAATTTTGAGAATCAAACACAGCTCTTGAGATGTTCTCTTTGCTTCTTCAGCTTCTCTGGAAATGGGAAACTTGTGTGCAGAATGGAGGTGTTTGAAGTTGTATTAGTGATTTAAAAAGAGATAATACTTACTTTGTCGCATCAGTTATTCAATTCGAGGTGTGAGTACATTTCTACCCAATTTTCCACCAGATCCTCATTATGTTCAAGATTAAATGTAATCACAGGTTGGCGGCACGGGTGCAGGATATAATGTGGTTACTCATCGATTTCAAATTCTCATTTTTCAATCTGCGCATGGAGTAGAAACGTATGCGGAGAAAAACATTAACTGGCCTATTAAATGGAAGAATATGATCTTATTCTATGTTGAAGATGTCCCATTATTACAATAAATTAATGGGTGAATTGGGAGTCGGCGTTTTAATTTGGACAATGTTCATTGATATCTCTTGGTAAAAACTTCGACGTCGATCCATCTTGTCATACAAAACTGATGGGGAAATGTTGACTTGAAAGTGTGACTATGACATGGGGAAACCTAAGGTGACTCAAGATGAAACTAGGTCATACGAAATGCCTACGCGGCAAAGAAAATTGGCGTCTTCGTTTAATCATGTTATTCAGAATCAAGGACTTTCATTAGCTAAGAGTTCTAACAATAGGTCCTAACCTATCGATGCAGAAAATGCATCGGGGATCGATGATCGGCTATAAGTTTAAACAAGTGTTCCCATATTTCCCCCCTCGAAACTTGTCGATGCCGAAAATGTATCGGGGATCGATGATCGGCAATGTGTAAATGCAGAAATTTTCAATGATTTAACCCTTTGGGATTTCATCGATCCCCGATAAAATGCATCGGTAATCGGATGTCGAAGGTTCATCATGGCCCATGTCAATGTTTATCCCTTTCGTATTTCGTCGATGCCGATGAGAAATCAACCACCTCCTAAATCATCTTTTCAAACAACAAGTGCACATCTACTTCGCTTTTATCGATGTCGATGATACATCGGTGATCAATGATTATTTTTACTATGTGGTCATTTCTACTTGTTCAGAATTTTCCAACGTCGAACATAAGCACGTGGGTCAAAATTTTAGCTGCAGATTCTTAGTTAAAATTCCAAGTTATTTTTTTAGACACAAAGGTTCCACTTTGACAAGTTCAAATAAATCCATCTTGCTCAATTAAGAGACATGAAAAAGAAATTAGAAATTCATCCATAACGGACTCAATTCAAAAATCAAAACCAATAGAAAACAAGTGGTACCCAAAAGAGAAAAATTTCATAAAATATTTTAGGGTGTGTTGAGTGCTCAACAAATGGAGATTATTTGGGTGAAAGAATAATCTTTTTTACTTCCTTCATGCTTATCTCGTGCAGAATTTGCTTGAGAAACTAACTGGCTTCACTTTTAACAGAGTATGTCCTGTCCTTGCATGTACAAATTCCTAGGTTTGTGAATCTGGGTCCGCCTATGGAGTTTAACCCTTATCCCACCTTCGTGTCCTCTTGACCGTGACCCACACCCCCTTTTTGAAAAGATATGGGTAAGGAATTCACTAGCTCGAGGTCATTTTAATTATCATTATTCACTCGATACGGTGTTCCTCCACTTCCAGCGAGCTTCCATAGCCCTGACAGAGTCACCTCGACGTCACAGACCTTGCTCTGCTTCCAAAAAGTGTCCATAGCCCCGGCGGAGTTATCTGCATACCCTCTCCTACTTTGCACTCATTTAATATAATTGATTTATTTGTGGCATAAATTCCCTGAGTGAGTTGGAGAGGATGTTTGTTATCTGCAAGATGAAATGGTTAATGTGAAATTATTCCTATCTTTGTCTAGAGGTACATGTGTGTTGGACAACTGAGAGGGGGGGTGAATCAGTTGTTTACCGAGCTTGAACAATTATACTTATTTTTAATTCTTTACAAGGAATTCAATGACAATCACAATGATGCAAAGCAATAAGCAATAGCATATTCAGCATCAGTCACACATATGAGATACAAAGAGACAAATTTTCTTAAGGAAACCCATACAAGTTAAAAACCTCTTCTTCTTTATATGATAAGTAATATTTACATTCTTTACATTATCATACATATGAGAACCAACTCATAATGATGCTACAACCTCTATTTTGCAAGATGCTACTTGCTGAGAGCACCAACTCTTTGTTTTCTCTAGCACCAACTAGAAGGAAGCACCAACTCCCTGGTTTCTCTAGCACCAACTAGAAGGAAGCACCAACTCCCTAATTTCTCTAGAACCAACTAGAAGGAAGCTACAACTCCCTGTGTTCAAGCACCCACTTGAACCTTTGAGGACACCAGTCCTCCCTAGCACCTCCCTTCCACCCTAGATTATGAATATGAATTACTGGAACTTATTACAGTGATATAGTGTTCAACGATAGCCTACCAGTCTCATCACTGTTCTGCAAGATTTCACTGCTCAGTCTTCCTCACTATCTTCCTGCACGCATCCATTATACGTTTTTGTTCTTCTGCCTCTTTTGCTTTCTGCACCATTCCCATTTCAATGCACCTTTTGTCTTCTGTCCATTTCAAGTGCTCCACTCCACCTCCTTCTTCACACATGCATCACTCTCAAACAACAACAACAACCAAATCTCTTCTTTGTTACACATTCTTATATTCCATGTGCATCTTGTACATGTTCTCTATCTCATTGTTCTGCATTCTTTGCATGTCGAGTGCTCTGCCTATTCATCAGGGCAACTCTTCAGCTTCTTCATATGTTCATTCCATCTGTCCATCATCACTGGGTGTCATAATGCCTCACCATCAGTTGAGATTTTTTCATCTTTTGTTACAGTTGAGCTCAACTATTCTGTTGCCGTTACAGGCTCCAACGCTCATCCAATTGTCAATCGCCTCCACGAACAGTCTCTGTTCTACTGGTAGATCCCTAGAGACTCTTCATGTTCTCTGTCAATCATGTTGAAGTGTCTTCGAGTCCTATGGTAGAAACCATCAGTGGTTTCTAGCGGTTACTCTGAGAAGTGCAACAGTAGCCCTCCGATCTTTCTTCATTTTCATCTGCACCGTTGGATTAACTTCTCTAAATCTTGTGTTCATTTCGGCATTTCGCATTTCGGTATTTGAGGATCCCCGGGGTATAGATTTGTTACACTCCATGTCTTGATCCCCGAAACTCCGAAAAGGAGCTTGTTTGTACTAGCTCCTTCCCCCACGTGACCAAAGGTGGTGACCAATGGATAGTTCGAAACTGCATAACGCAATTTCGCATTTCAGGACTTCGGCGTCACTGTGGTGAATTGTTCTTGACACCTCCAAGTTTCGATATCTGAAACTCTAAAATGGAGTCAGATCAATGGTTCACACTCCTGACGATTCGATGGTCCAGATCAAACCTTGAATTGATGGCTGAGAATGTTTCGTGATTTCGCATATCGTGAATTCGATAGGTTAGGGAACCCCATTCCTTTGACTCTCCAGTCAACGAAATGACGATCTTTCGCCACGTGTCCTATGGACCCAGCGGTCCCGATCTTGTCGTGATTTCGACACTTCATAGGACTTCTTTATGCCAGTCAATGGTCCACAACCCTTGGTGATCAGATGGCTCACATAACCCACTGATATGGATGGTTGATGGGATTTTGGCATTTTTCTTTTCGGCGAATCAGCATTTCGTGACTTCGTGTTTCGCGATTTCGGGACTCTTGAGATGAAGAGTCTTCACTCTTGATTCCTCCAACTCCTGGTAACTGAAATCCTGGTGTGATGTAAACCTACTGACATCACACGTGGATTGACACGTGTCAAATAGCTGCCACATGGCACTTTGATTCGTGACTTACATGTGCCTGAAATGGTGAATCAACTTGACACTTGTCATTGCCTGATTGTACCGCATATCCTTAGCTGACGTGGTTTGTCACATTCACCTCCTAGATCTGACAACCTAGATCACACTCTGATCCAATGACTTAGATCATTTCTCCATTTCGCATTTCGCATTTTTGGGACTCCTGATGACGAGAGTTCATGACATATCTATCTTCTGGTATCCAAAATCCCGGTATTCATTACTTTGAGTGATGCGCCTGTTTTGGGTTTTTTGGGATTTCTCATTTCGGCACTTCGAGACTCCTATGTTGGAGAGTTTCGACTCTTGACTTCTCCATCTCCCAGTAACCAAAACTCCAAAATGGAGTCTTTGTTGAGGTGTCTGTTTCGGATTTTTCAGGGTTGCGCATTTCACCTTGCTCGTTAAAGAGCGTGCATATTTTCCTGGATCCAACGCCAGTCGAACCACGGCCTCAGATCTGACGTTCATTGGTAAATCTCAATGAGATCCATCATTGCATACTTTGATCTTGTCGAGCTAGCTCTGCATCGTCTTCCAAAAAGACTTTTGGTGCCCGCCTGGCACATCCTTCCTATACTCAAGTCATCATCGCTACTATACTTGCCATCAATGACAAGCATATATTGTCTGTAAAACATGCCAACAATCTCCCCCTTTCTCATTGATGGCAACAGAGGCACCCCTGTTATTTTCTCCCCCTTTGACATCAATGTCAAAGAAAACCCGCTCCCCCTGAGCTATTGCATTAATTTTAGGAGGTATCAGATATGAAACCAATACAGGACTCCCCCTAACAGGATGGACTCTCTTAGTTGTGAGATGGGATGACACCCAACTTCTGTCTGAGATATTCAAATGGTGTCTTGGCTAGGGGTTTAGTAAAGATGTTTGCAATTTGTTCTATAGTGGGAATATAATGGACTTGAACAATCTGATTAGTGACCCTCTCTCTCATAAAATGATATTTTATGGGAATATGGTTGGTCATAGAGTGGAATACAAGATTTTTAGAAACATTGATGGCACTAGTGTTATCACAATGAATTAGGATCGGTGCAGTGTATTTTACCTCCAAGTCTGCAAGTGTCTGAATCATCCATAATACCTGAGTGGAACAGGTAGAAGCAGCAATGTACTCTGCCTCTGTGGTTGATAAAGAAATGGAACCTTTCTTTTTACTAAGACATGATACTAAAGAGTCACCCAGGAAGAATGCTCCTCCACTGGTGCTTTTTCTCTCATCAACACAGTTTGCCCAATCTGCATCTGAATAAGCAGTTAACTGAAAATTCTGATTTCTGGGATACCACAGACCATAAGTCATTGTTTCTTTTAAATACCTGAATATCCTTTTGACATCTTGCAAATGACTCTATTTAGGTGCAGCCTGATATCTTCCTACCATTCCTATAGCATGCATTATGTCTGGGCGAGATGCTGTGATGTACAGCGGGCTACCTATCATTGATCGATATGAGCTTTGATCAACATCAGGTGAATCATCATCCTTGCTTAATTTACATCCAGTTACCATAGGTGTACCCACAGGTTTAGAATCTTCCATTTGAAACCTTTTCAGCATTTCTCTTAGATATTTTTCTTGAGAAATGAACATCCCTTCAGACCTCTGAGTAATTTGCATACCAAGAAAATATGACAGTTCTCCTATCATAGACATTTCAAACTCAGACTCCATGGCAGAAGAAAACCATTGTACCAATGAATCCTTATTACATCCAAATATGATGTCATCAGCATAGACCAATACGATGAGCAAATCATTATCCTTTGTTTTAATATATAGATTGTTGTCAATTGTTCCTATCTTAAACCCTTTGTCTTTGAGATACGTATCTAGTCTGTGATACCAGGCTCGAGGGGCTTGTTTTAACCCATATAAATCTTTCTTCAGCTTTCATACTAATTCAGGGTTATCAGACAGTTTGAAACTCTCTGTTTGTTCCATATAGACTTCTTCACTTAAATATCCATTTAGAAAAGCTAACTTGACATCCATTTGATAAACTTTAAACCTTTTATGACAAGCATAGGCAAGAAACATTCTGATAGCTTCTAATCTTTCTATGGGCATAGATGTTTCATCAAAATCCAGTCCTTCTATCTGAGCATAGCCTTTATAGACTAACCTTGCTTTGTTCTTGATAACTTGTCCTTTCTCATTCAACTTATTCTTAAAGATCCATTTGGAGCCAATGACATTTTTACCTTCAGGTCTTTGAACCATCTCCCATGTATTGTTTTTCTCAATCTGATCAAGTTCATCATTCATTGCTTTAACCTAGTGGTCATATTTGTTGGCTTCATTAAAATTCTTGGGTTCCAGCATGGATATGAAGGCTATATGAGATTGCTCTGTGTTTTTCATTATCTTTCTCCTGGTTTGAACACCTTTGTCTCTTTCTCCAATTATCTGACTTGCAGGATGATTCTTTTGAATGATTATGGAGGAGGAATTTGTAGTTGATTGTTGATTTGAGTCCGTCTGAGTGTCTCAGTCTTCATCTGATTTAGAGTCTTCATTTTCTAATTCTTGGACCTGTTCATCTTCATCTCTAGTTGTGTCTTCTATAGAAGACTCATTACTATACACCTCTCTTGTTGGGATTCCTTCATCAAATTTTACATCAATACAGTCAACCATTTTATGCATCCTCTTATTATAGCATCTATATCCTTTACTGTTTGTAGCATACCCTAAGAAGATACCTTCATCATCCCTGTCATCTTATTTGCCGAGGTTCTCATCATTATTCTTTATGTAGTATTTACTCCCAAAGACTTTGAAGTGTTTGATTGAGGCAGGTCTTCCAAACCACAGCTCATAAGGTATCTTGTCACTTTGTGGTCTGAGGTGAGCTTTGTTAAGAACATGGAGTGTTTTGTGTATTGCTTCTACCCAGTAGGTTTGGCCAATGTTCTTCTCATTCATCATTGACCTGGCCATTTCCTGCACTGTTCTGTTTTTCCTTTTAATAACTCCATTTTGTTGTGGAGTTCTTGGGATTGTGTATTCTCTCTTGATCCCATGCTCATCGCAGAATTCCTTGAAGTCTCTTGACATAAACTCTCCTCCCCGATCTGATCTTACTACCTTTAACCTCTTGCATGTTTGAGTCTCTGTTAAAGCCTTAAATATTTTAAACTTCTCAAATGCTTCAACTTTTTCTTTGAGAAAGGCAACCCAAGTAAGTCTGGATTAATCATCGATAATAAACATGAAGTAGTTTTCTTTCCCTGTGCCTTCCTGTCTTTAAGGTCCACATAAATCCATATGAACTAGTTGGAGTGGTTTCTTTGTTGAAGTAAAGCTCTTGAACTTAAATTGTGTCATGTTTTGCTTCCCTACTTGGCAGGGTTTACACATTGAATCTTGGGGCTTTGATATCCTCAGAAGATCTTTTACTGCCTCGAGGTTTTTGAGTTTGATTAAGTGGTCAAAGTTTATATGTCCAAGTCTCCTATGCCATAACCAGCTTTCATCATGTCTTCTTAGATGACATTCTTCTCTATTTTCTTTCAGCACATATACATTATTTTTTGTCCTTATGCCTTTGGCCACCACTTGTCCTGAGGTTACAGATTTTATCTTGTAGTCCTTGGACGTGAACACCACTTCACATCCTCTGTCACACATTTGACTTACACTGAGAAGATTATGTTTCAGCCCATCTACAAGTAGAACATCTTGGGATTTTTCTTTTCCATTACTTAAGCTCACCATCCCTTTGCCCTTTATTTTCCCTGGAACATCATTTCCAAAGGTTACATTTCCCGATTTTCTTTCACTTAGAGATAGAAACTTGTCTTTGTCTCCCATCATGTGTTTGGAGCATCCACTGTCTATATACCAAGGGTTCTTTTTTCTTTGAGCAGACAACACTAATCCACACTTGTCACTTTCCTTTTTCTTCCAAAACTTGACATTTTCAGCAGGGGATTTCGAATCTGGTTCATAGTTCCTTAACCGACAGTCAATAGATTTATGTCCAAAGTTATGATAGTTATAGCATTCAATCTCATTATTCAATAGGTAAAACTTATTGTTGCAGTGTTGTCTACTCATTGACTGTTGATTATTTCTTGGCCTCCTTAGTTGCATGTCCCTAGACTTAATTTGGCAATTTGCAATCTGTGACGGATTATCACTTGGTTGTATCATTCTTTGTTGTGGGAAGCATTTATTCCATCAAAATCTTAATTGCTCATGTCTAAGTCTGAAGGAACAATTTACAGCTTTCTGACCAAAATTAGAATAGTAGAAACAATAACCATAGAAAAATTATTTGTACCTGGGAAAAGGTTGTCTTTTCTGAGAAAATCGATTTCTTCTATGCTGATGACGTCTTTCAGCAGAGAGTGCGTTGTTTCTTTGTCCTACAGATTCATTCCTGGTACCTTTTTCTTTACTCGTCCTGGGCGAATGATTGTCTTCCTTTGTTTCTGTAGGTTTGTTGTTGTCATTGGTTGTACTTTTGACAAAATTGATGGGTTCTTCATTTCCTGGCTTACCACTGCTTGATCCCTCTTCATAACCCAAACCAGTTTTCAGCTTTGGATTCCTTTGCTGATTCAGAATGGTGGCTAATCCTTTTAAGGCTTTGATACTTGACAGATTTTGATTGTACAAGGCTTGAAATTTCTCCATCTCTTTCCTAGTTTTCACTACTTCTTGTTCTAATGCTTCACATCTTGCCTTCTTTTATGATAACTGTCATTTCAGTATGTCTTCAATTTTCTTTGCCTCTTCTAATTCTACTTTTAGTAGGACAAGGTCTTCATCAAGTTCTTTACTGTATTTCTCGAACTATATCAACAATTGTCTTTTCTTTCTGTTCTTAATTCTTAGTTTGTCAATCTCTTCCAGTGCACTGATCAGTTCTCCTTCCATGTCAACCACAGCTTCTTCTTCATTAACTTCACTTCCTGTGTTGTCATTATCATAATCCTCTTTGGCCATAAGCATGAATTCATTTAGTTTATATTCAATAGATGAATCATTGTATTCAACATCTGAGGGATCATCATCATTGTTTACACAAAGACTTTTCTTCTTAAAGTTATTCCCTTTAAATAATTTTTTGTGTTTTTACTTCTCCTCATCATCACAAGTCTGATCCTTTCCTTTGTGGGGACATTTATTTGCAAAATGACCTATCCTACCACAGTTGAAGCATTTGAAAGGCAATTTACCTTTGTATTTGCCTGATCCCTTCTTCAGTCTCTTCACAAATTTTGCTTCAATTTCATCAGACTCAGATTCCTCATTCTTGTCTGCCTTAAATGATGCTTCTCTAGAGGTCGGTTTATCTTTAACTAGTATCATTTCATATGCAATCAATGTTCCTAGAAGTTGATCAAACTCCAAGGTTTTTAGATCATTTAGTTCTTCTATAGCAGAGACCTTCAGATTGAACCTATCTGGCAGAGATCTCAAGATTTTCTGAACTAAAGAAGGTTCCTCAATTGTTTCACCAAGTGCTTTCATTGCATTTACCATTTCTTCTACTCTTAGAAAGTATTTTCCAACAGTTTCATCTTCTTTTATCTTTAGTTGTTCAAACTGCATTCTATAGGTTTGAAGCTTGGCATCCTTTACCTTCTCATTAACCTCATAATTGTTAATGAGTTTGTCCCATATTTCTTTGGCAGTTCCTAGATGCATAACTTTTACGAATTCTTCTTCTGCAAGCCCACTCAAGATAGCATTCATAGCCTTAGCATTGAAGATAAATTCTAATTTGTCATCCTTATTAGCTAGTACAACTGGCTTTACATAACCAGTATCTACCACATCCCAAACATCTGCACCTAAATCCATTATGTAGGTTCTCATTCTAACTTTCCAGAAGGCAAAGTTTGTTCCATTGAACAGAGGGGCCTTATTGGTTGAATTTCCTTCATGGATTGACATGTTTAAGCTCTAGGATCTACCTTTAGATAAAAGGGGCCGACTCTGATACCAATTGTTGGACAACTGAGAGGGGGGGTGAATCAATTGTTTACCGAGCTTGAACAATTATACTTATTTTTAATTCTTTACAAAGCATTCAATGACAATCACAATGAAGAAGGGTAATAAGCAATAGCGTATTCAGCATCAGTCACACATATGAGATACACAAGGATAGATTTTCTTGAGGAAACCCATACAGGGTAAAAGCCTCTTCTTCTTTATATGATAAGTAATATTTACATTCTTTACATTATCATACATATGAGCACCAACTCATAATGAGGCTACAACCTCTATTTTGCAAGCTGCTACTTGCTGAGAGAACCAACTCTTTGTTTTCTCTGGAACCAACTAGAAGGAAGCGCCAACTCCCTGGTTTCTCTAGCACCAACTAGAAGGAAGCACCAACTCCCTGGTTTCTCTAGCACCAACTATGATCCGGATTATTTTCGGCACGAAATGAGAGCGGATATATAACACAGAAATATTTAGAGATATTGCAAGAGAGAAAACAATATAACATAGATATAGAGGAAATAACAAGAGTCACATATATACAGTAATACATGATTTCTATTAATGAAATAAATGTACAGAGACTGTAAAATACAGAGTGAAAGACTCACTAGAATGGTGGTAGCTTATCTCTGAGAAGAGATGTAACGGCTACTCGCATCCGTGAGAAGATGATTATTACAATGAGGCTCTAAGGGCCTTTTTATCATAAGTAAAATCCAAAACCCTAACCCCGGAATATGAAAATCCAAAAGGTTTGTGGGCCCCGATGGGGGTAGTCGATACGCCAACTTCCCAGGGGCGTAACTTTTGCATACGATCTCCGTTTGGGGCGCTTGATAGCTCATTGAAAAGATCTATCCGAGAAATACAACTGTTGGGTGAGAAACATCGATCTACAATCCATGTTGCTCACCATTTTCTCAAAAAAACATCGTTTAGGGCCTCAAAATTGCCCCGGAAGTTAAAAACTGCTAAAAATAGTAAATTACCAAAATTGCCAGAAACATGTTTTGGGCCAGTTGGAGAAGGTGGGTGGCCACCGATATCCACCTGGATCAATCCTCCCTCCTTAGGAAGCAATGGTCTCCATTGCGTTGAGTTCCCGGGGGAGAGGGGAAAGCGATTGTTGAATCTGAATCTTGGTGAGTTGCTTGCCTTGTTGGAACCGTCGCGCTGCTTGGTTTGTTGAAGGTCATCAGGAACCTGTGGATGGAAGGGTTGGACCTTTTTAACAATTCTGACTACATGAGATGACTGTGTGCAAAAGGAATCTTTGTGCTTTGCTGCAACCTTGTCGACCTGCTTCTGGTGGATAGAAGGTGCTTGGGCCGAGGCTGTAATGGTTTGCAGTATCCTTTTGTTCCCCTTTTGAAAATATTGTGGAGAAGATGAATTTTGTAGTATGAGATACTACTTTGTAGCACTGTTTAGGTGGGGCAGTAGTTGGAACTACCTCTGGTATCCTGTAGAGATGACCCCCCAGAGTATTAATGACACTACGAGGTCAAGACTCATAGATAGCATGGCGTTTCCACATATATCCCTGGCCCAAGAGAACATCACAGACATCCAGTGGGGCAACATCACATAGCACCTCATCCTTGAAGGGTTGGATGTTGTATGACAATCGACACTGTTGGCTGACACAAAGATCTCATCCATGGCAAAGCCACCCGATGTTGTATGGTTGCAAGTGTGGTGTTGTCGACAATCCCAACTGTTTGACGACCTCTGCTGAGATGAGGTTCTTTTGGCTTCCACTATCAACAATAAAATGCAGCGGGGTCCCCTTCACCCACATCTGTGAATGAAAAAGGTGCTCCCCCTCTTTAGGATCTGTTGGTTCTTCTGGTTGAAT
>ML785799.1:679983-702358 GCA_009831015.1 Picea engelmannii | reverse complement strand
TTTGACGACCTCTGCTGAGATGAGGTTCTTTTGGCTTCCACTATCAACAATAAAATGCAGCGGGGTCCCCTTCACCCACATCTGTGAATGAAAAAGGTGCTCCCCCTCTTTAGGATCTGTTGGTTCTTCTGGTTGAATTGTTGTGATCGTGACAATGGAAGTGGGATCTGCGTCGATGATCTCTCTTTTCCCATTATTTTCAGAATCAGATTCTGAATCAGGGTTCGGCTCCTTGTCTTTGATCTCGGCCACCAATGACTGATTTGAGAGACATTCATTGGTGTTGTGCCAGGGGATTTTGTGGAAATCGCACCATTTTCCGGTGTCCTTCTTTGTCTTCCTGTGACCCTTCTTTTCTTGTGGCTTGGAATGGTTTTCGGGAGACTGTTTGTTAGGGATGTCTTTATCATACTTTGGTTGTTGTGGATTTGCAGACCCGAATTCCCATTTGTTCTGATGCTTAAATTTCTTCTTGATTTTAACATCATATCGATAGGTAGCACTAAGTGATGAGATGTCCAGAAAATCCATTTCAGTTTGGATGTATCTGTGTAGAGCCCCATGGTATTTCAGAACCAAATGTCATTCGGAGTCTTTGATACCCAGCTTGGTGCACAAGGTATGGAAGCTATTGGTGAACTCCAGAACTGATTGGCCCCTCTCTTGCCGCAGTGTGGTCCATCTCATGTATTGGTCCTCATAGTTGCCAACAGGGTAGTACTGTTCCTTTACCACATCCACAAAAAAATCCCAAGTGGGATCGGCCCCATATATTCCAGACTCCTCTATGGAAATATGCTCCCAGTAAGTTTCCCACCAATGTTTGACATGGGGGAGAGCCTTAAGGAGTGCGAAGGTGATCTTTTCCTTGTCGGAAAAATTATGAACAGAGAAATAACCTTCTAGTAGATTTAACCATTTATCTAGGGCATCTGCATCTATTTGACCTTCAAATATGAGAATATCAAAATTAACTTGTACCTTAAAAGGTGAGGTGCCTCCAAAGTGGTCGCTTGATGATGCTATCGGTAGGCATTGAAGGATGTGGGAAAAATTCTCCATCATTTCATCCCTCTGTCGCGTGAGAGCTTGCTCAAGCAACAGACTGATAGGATCGTCTGCTCCGTCGTTTTTATTTTCTTCTGCCATTGAGGGTTTCTTCGGTGTGCGAGAGTGATTTTCCTCAAGAGAGACAAGCTCGAGACCCAACTTTCTATACTCGGACCTCGTCGAGGACATGCACTGAAAAAAATGATCAAGAACAGCCTGCTCTGATACCATTGATCCAGATTATTTTCGGCACGAAATGAGAGCGGATATATAACACAGAAATATTTAGAGATATTGCAAGAGATACAAAAATATAACAGAGATATAGCAGAAATAACAAGAGTCATATATATACAGTAATACACGATTTCTATTAATGAAATAAATGTACAGAGACTATAAAATACAGAGTGAAAGACTCGCTAGAATGGTGGTAGCTTATCTTTGAGAAGAGATGTGACGGCTACTCGCATATGTTAGAAGATGACTATTACAATGAGGCTCTAAAGGCCTTTTTATCATAAGTAAAATCCAAAACCCTAACCCCAGAAGATGAAAAGCCAAAAGGTTTGTGGGCCCCGATGGGGGTAGTTGATACGCCAACTTCCCAGGGGCGTAACTTTTGCATACGATCTCTGTTTGGGGCGCTTGATAGCTCGTTGGAAATATCTATCCGAGAAATACAACTTTTGGGTGAGAAACATTGATCTACAATCCATGTGGCTCCCCGTTTTCTCAAAAAACATCGTTTAGGGCCTCAAAATGGCCCGGGAAGTTAAAAACTGCTAAAAATAGTAAATTACCAAAATTGCCAGAAACATGTTTTGGGCTAGTTGGAGAAGGTGGGTGGCCACCGATATCCACCTGGATCAAACTAGAAGGAAGCTACAACTCCCTGTGTTCAAGCACCCACTTGAACCTCTGAGGACACCAGTCCTCCCTAGCACCTCCCTTCCACCCTAGATTATGAATACGAATTACTAGAACTTATTACAGTGATATTGTGTTCAATGAAAGCTTACCAGTCTCATCACTGTTCTGCAATATTTCGCTGCTCATTCTTCCTCACTATCTTCCTGCATGCATCAATTACACTTTTTTGTTCTTCTGCCTCTTGTGCTTTCTGCACCATTCCCATTTCAATGCACCTTTTGTCTTCTATCCATTTTAGGTGCTCCACTCCACCTCCTTATTCACACATGAATCACTCTCAATAGCAACAACAACCAAATCTCTTCTTTGTTACACATTCTTATACTCCCTGTGCATCCTATGCATGTTCTCTATCTCATTGTTTTGCATTCTCTTCATGTCGAGTGCTCTGCCTGTTCATCAGGGAAACTCTTCAGCTTCTCCATATGTTCATGCCATATGTCCATCATCACTAGGTGTCATAATCAAATTCCTTTGCCTCACCATCAATTGATATTTCTTCATCTTCTATTACAGTTGAGCTCAACTATTTTTTTGCAGTTACAGGCTCCAACTCTCATCCAACTGTCAATCGCCTCCATGAACAGTCTTTGTTATACTGGTAGATCCCTAGAGACTCTTCACCTTCTCTATCAATCATGTTGAAGTGTCTTCGAGTCCTCTGGTAGAAACCATCAATGGTTTCTAGCAGTTACTCTAAGAAGTGCAACAGTAGCCCTCTGATCTTTCTTCATTTTCATCTGCACCGTTAGATTAACTTCTCTAAATCTTGCATTCATTTCAACATTTCGCATTTCGGTATTTCGGGATCCTCGGGGTATAGATTTGTTACACTCGATTTCCTAATCCCTGAAACTCCGAAAAGGAGCTTGTTTGTACTAGTTCCTTCCCCCACGTGACCAAAGGCGGTGACCAACGGCTAGTTCGAAATTGCATAACGCAATTTCGCATTTCGGGACTTTGGCGTCCCTATGGTGAAGTGTTCTTGACACCTCCAAGTTCCAGTATCCGAAACTCCGAAATGGAGTCGGATCAATGGTTCACACTCCTAATGATTCGACGGTCCAGATCAAACCTTGAATTGACGGCTAAGAATGTTTCGCGATTTCACATATCTCGAATTCGAGAGGTTAGGGAACCCCATTCCTTTGACTCTCCAGTCATCGAAATGACGATCTTTCACCACATGTCCTATGGACCCAACGGTCCCGATCTTGTCGTGATTTCGACACTTCACAGGCCTTCTTTATGCTAGTCAATGGTCCACAACCCTTGGTGATTGGACAGCTCACATAACCCACTGAGATGGACGGTTGACGGGATTTCAACGTTTTCCTTTTCGGCGAATCGGCATTTCGTGACTTTGGGTTTCACGATTTTGGGACTCCTAAGATGAAGAGTCTTCACTCTTGATTCCTCCAACTCTCAGTAACCGAAATCCTGGTGTGATGTAAACCTACTGACATCACACGTGGATTGACACGTGTCAAATAGCTGCCACGTGGCACTCTGATTCGTGACTTACATGTGCCTGAAATGGTGAATCAACTTGACACTTGTCATTTTCTGATTGTGCCACATGTCCTTAGCTGACGTGGTTTGTCACATTCACCTCCTGGATCTAATGACCCAGATCACACCCTAATCCAACGGCTTAGATCATTTCGCATTTTACATTTTTGGGACTCCTGATGATGAGAGTTTGTGACATCTCTATCACCCGGTATCCAAAATCCCGGTATCCATTACTTCGAGTGATGCGCCTGTTTCGGGTTTTTTGAGATTTCGCATTTCGGCACTTCAGGACTCATGTGTTGGAGAGTTTCGACTCTTGACTTCTCCATTTCCTGGTAATCGAAACTCAGAAATGGAGTCTTTGTTGAGGTGCTTGTTTCGGATTTTTCAGGGTTGCGCATTTTGCCTTGCTCGTTAAAGAGCGTGTAGATTTTCATGGATCCACTGTCGGTCGGACCACGCGCTCAGATCTGGCGTTCATCGGGAAATATCAATGAGATCCATCACTGCATACTCTGATCATGTCGATCTAGCTCTGCATCATCTTCCAAAAAGACTTTTGGTGTCCGCCTCGCACATCCTTCCTGTACTAAAGTCATCATCGTTGTTGTACTTTCCATCAATGACAAGCATATATTGTCTGTAAAACATGCCAACAATGTGGTCCTTTACAACTTGCCATCTTTCCCTTTGGGCTTTACCATACCATAAGGCAGACACTTCATCACTTACTAAGTTTGTTTGTTTTTCAAAGACAAGATATAGATCTCCTTGAAGAAATTTTTAATTTCCCAGCGTTTCTTAAGTTGCACATAAGCATGAGTCAGGAGTAGAGTTTTCTACACCATATTTATTTGGGTCGACAAATGTTTTACGGAACACAACTATATTACAAGAAAATATCAAAAAAAGAAAAGACAAGAATAAAAATCACTCTTCAATCAGTCTACCCTAAACTTACACATTTATCCTAATCAGAATATAACATGAAAACACACACACACACACACACACACACATATATATATATATATATATTAACATAAATATTTTTTTAGGGATTGGCCATTCACTAGGAGGATGTCGGGTTCCCCCCTCATATTTTGCAACTGATATGTGCCTGCCCCAATTTTCTCAGATACCTAGAAAGGTTTGAGCCATAGATTTTGAAACTTTGAATGTTTTCCCTTAGGTTCATTTTCTCTATCCCATTTCAGGACTAAGTCTCCTACTTCAAAATTCTTCTCTTTGGCCTTATGTGTGTCAAACCATCTTTTAACTATCTGTTGATGAGAAACGAACTTCAGTTTTTCTTTATCCCTTTTCTCTTCCAGCATGAGGAGGGTATCAATTATTTGTTGAATAACTGATGAGGGTTGTCATCTTGAACCCTGAGAAAGATCAAGTGATGGAAGATATAACCCATTTGGAAGAATGGATTATTTTCCATATACCAAAAAGTATGGAGAGTTTCCTATAGCTTCCTTGGGTGTTACTCTATATGCCCATAAGGCATTATGAAGCAAGCTATGCCAATTCCTCTAATTGTATGCAACTGTCTTCTTCAAGATCCTCACTAGATTCTTATTAGTTGATTCTTCCACCCCATTCCCTTGTGGATATTAGTTTGTAGAGTATCTTATTATGATTCCTTTGTCTAGAGAAAACTCTATTAATAGAGTAGAAGAAAAGTAAGCAGCATTGTCAAAAATGAGAATGGAAGGCATCCCAAACCTTGTGATCAGTTATTCTTCTATGAATTGGATTACAACCTTCTCATTAACATGAGTTAGAGGGATGGCCTCTTCCCATTTCATAAAATAGTATGTATCATTCAGTATGTATTTATGTTGTTTTGAATAACTTGGGGTAATCTCCCCTATGATGTCTAACCCCCATTGCACGAATGGTCTGTATATGGTCATTGGTTGGAGTGGGACAACTTCCCTCTTCTCTCTTCCATCGCTCATTTGGAAAGATTTACAGTTTCTAGCATACATACTAGCATCCCTGAATAAAAAAGGCTAGTAATAACTGACTCTTAATACCACCCCCAAACTGATGGCCAAACAGAGGTCGTCAATCGGATGATTGTTCACATCCTACACATGTACAATTCTAAGCATCCCCGTACATGGGACAAGAATATCCCATATGTCCAACACAATTAAAACAAGGCTCTTCATAGTTCCACTAGCCATAGCCCATTTCAGGTGGGTCTGGAATTCCAACGCTTGGGAACCATTGATGTTTCACTACATCTTTCCACCGCACAAACAGACTCTTCCCCTGATTAGTCTGAGATCGATAAAGCCACCAAATTCATTGAGCGGATTCAACACATCCACCAATAGGTACATGATATTTTGAACAAATCCAATGCTAAGTACAAGAAGCACCATGATAAACACAGGGTACCACACCAGTTTCAGGTTGGCGACAAAGTCTGGTTACATTTGGAGAAGGAGCGTCTCACTGGGCCCCATCGGAAGCTTCTACCACTTCGTTATGGGCCTTAAACTATCACCAAGGTTGTGGGTAGTAATTATTTTGAGTTCAACACTCCACCCTTCCTTGGTCTGCATCTAGTATTCAATGTGGACCTCCTTCGGCCATATTTTCCACCGTTATTGGACACCTCTTAGATCGTCGAACAACTGACACCAACAGAGCTCAACCTTCACTGCATGGAACAAGCATCCACCAATCATATTGTGGACACATAGGTCAAGGGCACTCACCAGCAGTGTATCCATCTTTATTAGGTTGTCAAGGTAGGGAAACTCCTACACCAAGGCAAGTGGCTCACCCAGGGCCAAATCCAGCAGAATTTTCCTCACCTGATGGGGGAACTCAATGCAATGGAGAACATTGCTTCCTAATGGGGGAGGATTGATGTAGGTGGATATTGGTGGCCACCCACATATTCCAACTGGCTCCTCATGTCTGTTTTTGTTTAGCACGTCCTTCTATACTTCTTTATAAATGTGATCTCTACACTTCTAGGGATATCTAAAGCCCCACACATTCTCCAGGTGGATACGGGTGGCCTCTTGCCTAATCGAACTGGCTTATTTTGTATGTTTTCATGTCATCACATCTTACTGTACTTCCAGGGATGTTTTGGAGCCCTAAACATTGTTTTTCTTACTCTCCACTGTCACACTGGTGACAAAGTCAGAGTCTAACAATGGAATGTGTAGCTCTCTGAAATACCTTTCCAATGGGCTATCATGCACCTAAAATGGAGGTTGTATGCAAAAGCTACGGCTCTAGGAAGTTGAGGTACCAAATTACACCAACTTACTCATAGGGCCCACATAACTTTTTGCATTTCACCTTCTAGGGTTAGGTTTTTGGATGTCTAGGGTTTTGGAATTCATGAGTAATATGAAAAGGGCATCTGGAGCCTCATTTTAATCCATTATGATCAGATGGATGCGCGTATAAGCTACATCTCTTCTTAGAGATAACTACCACCATTCGAGCAAGTCTCAGTTCTGTAGTTTTACAGTTTCATCCTATTTCATTGTTTAATAGAAGATATTGTTCACTGGATATTTGTGTTATTCTTCCTATCTTTGTGTTTATTGTATTCATTATTTTAATCCATTCGTTCCTCTCATAAATCTGGATCAGGTGGTCACTTATCAGGACTAGAAATAGCCAACAAGATCTTGTGTGTCGGGTACTTTTGGTCAACAATATTTAAAGACTGCATAGACGTGGTCAAAAAGTTTCACCCCTACCATATCTTTTCTTGGAAAATGAACCCGCATCCTGCTCCCCTTTTTCCATTCATCATTGTTTTTCTGTTTACTAAGTGGGTCGTTGATTTTATGACATGCCACCCACTTTTGGCTAGGGGGAATTATTACATCATTGTGGTCATTGATTATTTCAACAAGTGGGTGGAGGCCATGCCTATGTTTTCAAGAAATGGTGAGATTGTTTCATTATTCATATTTAGTCAAGTTATAACTCAGTTCATTGTTCCAAAATATGTTATCACTGGCCATGGCAGTCACTTCCTGAACAAGATAATGTCAGAACTTGCTTCTAAGTTTGGTTTTAGATAGGAGCACTCGTCTTCATATTACCCATAGGATAATGGATAGGTAAGTCTCTTAAAACTATTCTCTAGCATATCGTCAATGCAAGTAACTCTAACTGGCACATAATTCTCTATCCATCTTTATGGGAATTCTGGACTACATTAATTGGCTATTTCCTTTTCACCATTCCAACGCGTTCATGGGTTGTAATCAATTTTACATATTGAGTGTGAGATTCTTTCCCTTACGATCATTGTAGAGTTTCTACCTTACTTCACTGAGTTAGAAGCACACCATGTTCATCTAGAACACCTCAATCGTGATGTTGTTATTGTGAACGAAGCACACAAAAAATGAGTTAAGAGTCAGTGCAATAAGTTTGTGCACCCAAGAATTTTTTTAGAGGGTGATCTTGTCTTAGTCTACGATCATGAAAAAGTTTCCTTGGCGGAAGGCAAGTTTAATTTGTTATGGTATGGCCCCTACATTGTGAGACATGCCTTATGGAAAGGATCCCACAAGCTCAAATATTTTGATGGGAATGTCTTTTCAACGCCTAGAAATGGGATCTATTTGAAAAAGTATTATGCCTGATCATATTTTCTTAGGTGTTCTTCTTGTAATTATTGTATATAGTTGTACATAGTGATGGTATATTGTCATTTTTTAGAAGTGATGCTTATGGTGCTTCTTCTTGGTTGGAAGATTTCAGGAGATTCATTGTTTTTCATACGGTATGTAGATGGCGCTATTCATTGCATTCATAATATGGATTATTTCATTTGGATGATTTATTTGCCTATGTAATACCCTTGTTTCCCCTAGCTTGTAAATACAATTATATTACTGCTATAATACTATGGACAAATATGTTATGTTTGGATTTTTGGAAATGTTGAACCTTTTCTAAAGGTAATGTGAATATTTTTGTTAGTAAATAAAATGAAAATTGTTGAATAACTATTGAAGGTGTTGCCTATACAGATTATGTTTCCATGAGAGGGAATAGTGAAGGGAAACCATTACTGGTTGAAATGACCTTGTCAGGTAGTAATCTGCTAGATTTAAAAGTGCTCAGACCCAGAATAGTCCTTTGTCCTAGAAAATTCATTTACCACTCAAGTTGGTGGTTGGGTAGACTTCCTCAAAAATCAATGAAAGAATAGGTAGAGTACCCATCTGGAATTTTATGATCTGACCCATGAATTGGGGGATTTGACCCACAAAATCTTGTTTTAGAAGGCAATAAAAAGAGGAAAATCATGGGTAGAAGGGAGAGGATGTACATTCTGGGTCTGGGGACCATTTTCTTAAGGTGAAGATCATGTGAATCTCTTTGGTTATGAAGAGAAATGATAAATTATATTGTTTGGGTATAGGAGTTGTTGGGTAGTGTCTTCTAATCAAGCTAATAAATGAGGCTACAGAGAATTTGAGTGATTGAGTGAGAAATCAAAACATGCACCTTTCTTTGTGGATTGAAGACTAGACTACCAGGTTCCTATGGTAGGAGGGTAACCTTCGTCCTTTGTTATTTTCTGAGAAAAAATAAGAATTCATCTCACGGAATCATACTCTAGCTAGGGGATTTCTAGCTGTAAAAACATCAAGAGCAGTTGTTCCTATGGTTGGGTGGAAAATGGCACACCCTTCAGGAGTTACATCTCATTTCATATTTTAAATAAGTATATCCTTTCCAAATATATGCAATGTTAAGTTCAAAAATATTATAGAATGTGTTTCAGAGAAGTGTAAATTAAATCTTTGTTAAAGAGGCCTAAGAAATGTAGGTGTAATTATGAAAATGTTATAGTTGGATATTAATAGGTTAATAAAATTGCTTATTGACTGCTTGTGTTTTAAAAAGGAGTGTTGTGAGTGAATGTTTTGGTTGATTGAGTGTTCACAATATATTTCATGTATTGGTGGAGATTAATGAGTAGTTAGAATCTTCACAGAACATCTGAAAAGGAAAGAGGTTTGATTTTTGCATAAGAATTTCTAAGTTTTCCTGAAGCTTTTATACCAGAAAATTTAGAAAATATCAGATCTATGTTTGGGCCTTAGGAAAATAGCTCAAATATGTAAGAGAGGCAAAGTATTCCAAAATTAAATGATAAGGAAAGAATGAGAAATAAAAACCAATTTTCTTAATTTGAAATAAAATGAAATTAAGAATTTGAAGCATTGTCATTAATTAAGTTTCATTAGAATTTTGTAAGAAATGAGTTTTAAGCAAGAATTACATAGTAGATTTTTGTCCAAAAGGGAAAGACCTGAAAATGGTGACTATTCCATTAAAATAGCAAATAATTGCATGAAAGTAGGAAGACAATAAATTATCGTAGAAATACAGTTTGACATTGGAAAGTTTTTATAAAAAATTAATGTTCTGGAAAATAATTTACACAAATAAATTGCATGAGTTTATATATGTATATATATTTATATGGTTTCTAGATATCTTTTGCAAGGATGGTAAAGAGTGGTAATCCCTGGTAAGTTTCCAAAGTTACCAGATAAATTTCTTGATAATTGGATAACAAGGTGATAAAGTCATATATTAAAAACTGTGATTTCCTGTCTTGTGCATGAGAAATGGGGAGCTTGAAATGTTTCCCTCTTTTGTGCAAAGAAATAAACTTTGCCAAGTTTTCCTAATGTTAATAATATTTCCTTGCACAGAGGACACTCTACACTTCTGGAGGAGTTTGTGGCAATGTATTTTTATTATCATTAAATCCTTTTGTTTAACATATAAATATTGTTAGCAAAAATCATTTTTCGGAGTTTGGTCGTTGGAGAAATGAAATGGGAACGCATGATTTGAGTGTGAAGAGCTCAGAGTGTGATGGCATGAGTGTTATAAAGAGAACTGAAAAAATATATTTTCCTGGGCACATGAGCTATTGGGGAGTGTCTTCTAATCAAGTTGATAAACAAGGTTGTAGAGAATTTGAGTGATTGAGTGAGAAATCATAGCATGCCCCTTTCTTGGTGGATCTAAGACTAGACTTACAGTTTCCTATTGAAGAAGGAGAGTAACCTTCGTCCCTTGTTGTTTGTTGAGAAAAAAAGAAGAATTCCTCTCATGGAATCATACTCTAGATAGGGGGTGGCCAATTGTAAGAACACCAAGATAAGTTGGGCCTATGGTTGGGTGGAAAGTGGCACAAAGGACCTTTCTACACTTCTGGAGGAGTTCTTGGCAAATTATTTTTATTATCATTAAAATTTTAAGGCCTGGAAAAATATAAATCCTTTTGTTTAGTGTATAAATATTATTATCAAAAATCCTTTTTCGGAGTTTGGCCATCAGAGAAATGAGATGGGCACGCATGATTCGAGTGTGAAGAGCTTGGAGTGCAATGGACTAAGTGCTATATATAAACACCTCCCTTTCGAAGTTTGGTTGTCGAAGAAAAGAGAAGGGAATGATTGTTCAGAGTACGATGGCATATAGTATTATAAATGCTAAATATTACAATATAATAATATTAAATACTTCCCTTTTTGGAGCTTGTCCATCGGAGAAAATAAAAGAGAATGAATGTTCGGAGTACGCTTTCCTATGAGATTATAAATGTTAAACATTATCATATAAAACATTAATATACAATCCCTTTCAGAGCTTGATCATTGGAGAAAAGAGAGGGGAACATACGATCAGAGTACGATGGCATAAGGTGTTATAATTGTTGTATATTATAATATTAAATATTAATATCAAACCATTTTTGGAGCTTAGCCTTCAGAGAAAAGAGAAGGGAGCAGATGATTTGAGTGTGAAATATCAAGGTCCGAGAGCCTGAATTATTATAATATTAAACACTAATATTTAATTCCCTCCAATGAATTTCGTAAGGAAAATAAGTTGCACAATGTGTTCAAGGTGTGAAATCCCCACTTACTTTATTAATATAATAAAATATATTATAATGCAGCCTCGGTGCTTTAAAATGAAGCTAAGTACATTATAAAATAAATTGGGTGTTTTACAAGGAAAATGATTATATTACAATATAATTAATTAAAATATTTTTATAACCTTGATATTTAAATTAGAACTAAACCATTTGATACGTTGGATTCCCCAGGGAAGGGGAGAGAAATTAAATCTTCATTAATTACCAGGCTGATATATTTGGCTAAGTGAAAACATATTTATGGGGGTATTTAATTAATGAAGACTAATTATCCCTAATGGGGATTAAATAAACGAATACCAAGGAGTGTTATTTTAAGAAAATATTTATTAAGTAACTTAATCAGTTTATAAGAAATGGACAAGTGTCAATCTCTGGTTGAGAGATCCTTTGTACCCTATAGTGATGTGGTGTGTCTTAATGGGTTCAAGTGTCAAGTATATATTGAGCCATGTGTCATGATGATTTGGCATCTAGAGGGGGTGATCTAGGATGTGATGTGAGTTCCACGTGTCACGTCAAGAGATAGGTATATGATGGCAGCAATGACCAAGGTGGTAGGCAAGTGGACAGATGTCCCCATTTTTCAGGGGTACTACCATCGAGGTGTCGAAGTGTAGGGTTACTGGAGGATCCAAATGATAATAATTCTAAGAGGAGTCTAGGCTCTAGATCGTTGAACATGTGAGATTCAATCTCAATTGTAGGTCTCCAAGGGCCCCACAAAAGCTAAGTGCAGTAGGAGCAAGAGAAGGGTTGTTAACTATCATGTGAATTGGTGAATACAAAGTAATCAGAGTCGTTGATTTCCCAACCCTAAGGGTCGTTGGATCTACAAGTTAGATCTGTCAGAGTGTGTGGTAAGATAAAGTCTGTCAGAGTGGATTATTTTTTGAAACGTTGCTAACCCCAATGGGAGGACTCTGATGAAGAAGAAAATCTATGAACCAGTGGATGAGGGAGTCAGATGAGTCAGGTGGCATATGCCATGCCAGTTACAGGTTGGATGGCATGAGTGATTGGGAACCACGTGGTTTCCATGTGGCACTAAAGATGAACTCAGTGTGTGAAAGTCTAAAAACCTTGGAGAGATTGTAACTTACGATCCAGAGATTAGTTCTGAGCATGGTTATAGTTGATGGAAAGTTATTAACGAGAAGAAGATGATGGTAGGCTCTAGAATAGGATTTGATATGGTTGAGGAAAAGAAAAAAATTAATACCCCATCCCCTAAAAAGGTACTTAGGGGGTTGGGTGTCTTACAACGTACAAGAGAGTTGATCGCTTTCGGAGGTTCTTTTCTCAACCCATCTACTAATAATGTAGTTGATTTCATGACGCCATTTTGCACCACATTCTCTCCTTAGAATTTCATCTAGACTCTTAGTTGGTTGGATCCCAGCTAAATTCTATTTATCGTATTCAAAAAACCTATGTTACTTCATCGTTTACTCCGAGTACATTTTTTGGAGCATTGTTTTGATCATATTACTTATATTCATATTCCAAGAAATTCCAATGTATTATGTGATTCATTTTCTAACTACGTGTTAGATTAGAATTTACATCATTCACATTAAATCAAAATCTCAAATCATTCATGAAATAATAATAAATCACAAACACCTCATTATCAAGGAAAAAATATCATTTATATATATATATATATATATATATATATATATATATATATATATATATGTCATCATCATCATCATCATCATCATATAGTTACAAAAAAGTAGATCATGTATCAAAACGAGATTTTAATCCTCGATTGTCCTCTATAGGGACCAATAATACAAAATCTAAGTATCTCCTAATCAGTGTCCTAAGGGACCTACCCCTTCCTCTACACACTACTCATAGAAAACCACCACATGAGAAAGACGTTGAAAGAGTCGTATCCATGCTCGTGGCACTCCAACTTGTTAACACATAATATTGATCATGTTCTCCAAGGATTATGTCATACCATCAAATAACAGCCTCCTCGAAGTGTGAAAGTTATATTTGAGTTGGAACTATGAACTGTCGTTGTGAACTAGTTAAGGAAGAGGGTTGGAGGTTAGGCAGCTTGCAGGCATCTAAGTGAAAATATGAAATTATCAGCATCAACCTCATAGCCATCAGGTACTCCATGAGATTTTTTGTCTTGTTTGGAGGTCAGTAAGGGTTTGGCTAATTTATTTTCCTTTGGCGTTGTGAACTGGTACAGGCACTACAAATTGAGATAGGTGCTACAGAATGTGTTGCGAAAACTATGTTCTAGGACTGTTGAACTGGTATTTTTGACCATTTGACTTCCAAGGGTATTTATGGGTGAAACAGGATGAATTTTCAAAATCCAAAGGAGTTTATTGTCAAGCACGGACCCAAGAACAGTAACCTCTTTCATTTTTCACATAGGTTTCATGGATTTGGATATTCGAAGGAATCTTTGAGCCCTATTTTTTCAGTTTTCATGATTTCCTGTTTGAGACATGTTTTTGCAACACGTATTCCGGCCATCTGGAGATTCATTTCAAGAAACCGAGAGAGTATTTTTTTATAAATATATTATATACAAAAATCGTTCTCATATTTTACACATATGTTATATTTTGAGAATTACAAGTGGCATTTTGAAGCCTATTTTTCATAATTTTGCCTCCTGAAAAGCAGGAAATCAGTTAAAACGTGTCATTCTCTATTTGTAATTGTTTCTATTTTGGGAAAGGGGTTTGATTTCGAATTGGTGATATGGAAAGGACCTATATTTCTATATATTTCATGGTACAAAATTATTGTGGGGTTCGAATGGTCAAGCAGAGACACCCTGTTGTAATGTTTTGATAAGACAGAGCCATACTCTGGTTTTATGTATGAGATCTAAGACATTTTGATTAATAGAAGTCAACTTCCTTTCATATATTACTTATTTCTTACTATGGTTTCTCATTATTGAATCATTCAATTGAGATGTTATGGGTGTGTTGTAATGTATCTTTTATTATGATGTTGTTGTAATTGTTATCATTTTTTTAAGGTTTAGAACAAGAAGTTCTTGTGTATGAACTTTTGCTTCTCCTATCTGCTAGTAAGGTATGATGCTTATAGCATATTTATTCATCCTTCTCATAAATTCTTCCATCTACCCACAATTTTCTTTAAATCATTGACTAAATTTAACCAAAACCTCATTTGCTTATGCATTATGGCCTAGAATTAATGTGTTGGAACATTGCTATGCTGAGTTTTTTTCATTTGGCATTCTATCATAAATCTACATTTACAAACCTAATTGATGGGTTCTGGGCTTATCCTCTAGCAATATGAGGGTGATTCTCAGTGCTAACATAAATGGCGTTGTTTTCGGGGATGAAGCAGTGAAGATATCTTCCTCGGGAAAGAACAACAACAATCAAATCCGCTTCTTGATGGTGAACGGGAAGATGACACACAATTTACTGCTTATCTTTCACCATGGCGACTCCATTGTTCTGAGATTCACAGGCGAATCCATTGGTAGAAGATCCAGAATAGACATGGAAGCCATCTTGGCTCAAAGGTATGTTTTTTGTGATTTTTAGAACATATTTGGTTTTCCAAATCCAATGCCCAGCAGAGATGAATGGGAAGGTATCTTTCCTACATTTAAAGGAGAAGATTGGGAAGTTTTGGCTGAGCATCTGCTAGATTTCTATGACTTTATTCATCAATATCAGATTGTGCATGAGTATGTCCAAATCAAGATTTTCAAATATTCATTGAAGGGAGCATCCCATGATTGGTGTAGATCTGTTTCATCTTCCAGTATCATCTCTTTGGTAGGTTTTCATGTTTTCAGGTGAAAGTATTTTTTATTATTGTTGTGATGAATTTGAAAAGTATATTCATTATAAAGCAGACTTTTCTTCTGATTGCAAAAATGAAAATCATGTTTTTAAGGAAGATCTGAAAGATACTATGTATGGTTAAGAAAAAAATTCCCACAACCAGGATCAAGAAAGTTTTGTTCATGTGGATTATGTTCAAAATAAGCAAGATCCTGATTTATGTTTGGTTGAAATCCTTCTTGTTAGACATGAGGATATGTTTATCCCGGTGGAAAATTTATGTGAAAAGGATGATAAACAGGTTTTTGAACTTACATCTGTTGTGGATTTTCATATTTATAATGACTATGAAAATGATGCATGTCATAAAGAAATTGTTGTAAAATAAGTTTTTTCGCATCTCTTGCAAGAGGATTCCTATGATGTGTTTTCACCTGTGATTGAAGAGAAGAATTAAGAGGTTTCTTATCATTCTTTGCTATATCCGAAGGTTTTAGACGACCTTCATTGTGATAGAAATATTGTAGATATGTTTGAAATTATATCAAATGTATCTATTGTTCCTAATGTGCATCAAAACAAGGTCAATTCTTTTGAGATCTCAAAGGGAAAATAGCACATGTATGAGACAACATGTGGCACTGTTGGATCTGATCAAGAGCATTATGGAATTGATAAAGAAAATTTGAGGCATCACCTTTACTCTTCAGATCAACTAGTATTTTGTCATATTGTTTATGATCCAGTAGTTGTCTACATGGAATCATTGTTCTTAGAGGTTTGTAACTTTGGAGATTTTGGGATTAAAGGAGATTTCAGCTTTGAGTATTGTCTGCCAATGTTTTTTTTGTTGCAACAATTTTATCTTGTTTTCATTTATTCATTTACCTGCAAAGAAGAAAACCATTTTGTTAGTAAATTGATCACATGGCAACATTGGAAATTATCTTTTACATGATCAGCTTGCTTTTGTTGATTAGGAGTAGGAGTGTGAAGAATAAGCTCAGCTTATGAGAATTTAATTTTAGTTTTCTTTTTATATTGTAATAATACTCCACCATCCCAATGGATAAGGCACTAGAATTGCATGTTATTGGAGCCTCACAGGGAGGTCTCAATCCCCTCTGGAGCCAGATGTTAACACATAAGATTGATCATGTTCTTCAATGATTATCTCATACCGTCAACTAACAAATCCTCAAAGTGTGCAAGCTATATTTGAGTTGTCACTGCGAACTGGTGCTGCGAAATGGCACTGCGAACTAGTTAAGGAAGAGGGTTTTAGGTTAGGTGGCTTGCAGGCATCTAAGTGAAAATATGAAATTACTAGCATCAACTTCATAGCCATCAGGGACTCCATGGGATTTTTTGTCTTGTTTGGAGGTCAGGAAGGGTTTGGCTACTTGATTTTCCTTTGGTGTTGTGAACTAGCACATGCACTACAAATTGAGACAGGTGCTACAAAATGTGATGTGAAATGTGTGACATGGAATGTGCTGCAGAAATTCTGTTCTAGGACTGTTGAACTGGTATTTTTGAACAGTTAACTTCCAAGAGGATTTTTGGGTGAAACGTGATGAATTTTCAAAATCCAAAGGAGGTTATTGTCAAGAACAGACCCAAGAACATTAACCTCTTTCATTTTTCACACAGATGTCATGTATTGGGAAATTCGAAGGAATCTTTGAGCCCTATTTTTTCAGTTTTTGTGATTTCCTGTTTGAGACATGTTTTTGCAACACGTATTCTGGCCAGATGGAAATGAATTTAAAGAAACCAAGAGAGTTTTTTCTTTAGAAAGAGATTATCTACAAAAAAAATTCTCATATTTTACACATCTATTATAGTTTGATAATTACAAGTGGCATTTTGAAGCCTATTTTTCATAATTTTGCCTCCTGAAAAGCAGGAAAACAGTTAAAACGTGTCATTCTCTGTTTGTAACTCTTTCTATTTTGGGAAAGGGGTTTGAGTTAGAATTGGTGAGCTATAAAGGACCTATAGTTCTATATATATCATGGTACAAGAGTATTGTGGGGTTCAAATGGTTGAGAAGAGACTCCATGTTGTAATGTTTTGGTAAGACAGAGCCATACTCTGGTTTTATGTATGAGATCTAAAACATTTTGATTAATAGAAGTCATATTCCTTTCATATCTTACTTCTTTCTTACTTTGGTTGCTCATTATTGAATGATTCAATTGATATTTTATAGTTTTGTTGTAAAGTATGTTTGATTATGATGTTGTTGTAATTTTTATTAGTGTTTTAAGGTTTAGAACAAGAAGTTCTTGTGTCTGAGATTTTTCTTCTCCTATTTGCTTGTAAGGCCTGATGATTATAGTAGACTTATTCATACTTCTCATAAATTATTCCATCTACCCACACTTGTCTTTAAATCACTTATTGAACTTAACCAAAACCTCATTTGTTTATGCATTATGGCCTAGAATTTCTTTGTTGGAACATTGCTATGTTGAGTTTTGTTCATTTGACAGTCTATCATAAATCTACATTTACAAACCTATTTGATGGGTACTGGGCTTATCCTCTAGAAGTCTGGGGGTGACTCTTAGTGCTAAAACAACTAAATGTTGTTGCATCCACTTTGGTAGATCCTTGATCTGTACCATGGGCACTGAGTGCACTAGTCTGTCTAGATTCCTCTAGAAATTATCTAAAACTCGTTTGGCATATACTCGTGGTTTTCCATCATGACCATGGATCTCATGTAGAGGAAATCCTTCTAGTCATCTCAATCCCACATATCCATAATCAAACAATCTCATTAGTCACATGATCCATGTCAAAAAAACTTATCCATTTATATTCCTCAAAATATAAAAATCAAATAATTATAAAATATTCTTACCAATATCTTTGTAGGCACTGCCAGGAGAGATAGGCATCTCTGGGTCCTATTGGTATTCTATCCTTGCATATGGATATTCCTCTATGTATACCACTTGGCATGACCACCAAGTAAATAAGGCATCATCCCATGGATCCCCTAGTTTCCTTGCTTCCTACCTCAGTAAGACTTCAATCCATATCTCCATTGCACCATCTTGGACATAGTGAGGATGGATTTCCACCCTAGGATTGATCATGGGTATCCTCTCAAAGAAGAAATATCACAAAAGGCTCCCATAGCCAATAATTTTAAGTTTCCCTATTTGCATCCTATCATTTGGGCCTTCATACATGTCCATAGTGTTGTGCTCCAATCATACAATTTTGGACTCAAACATTCTATGGCATAAAACATCATTGCCCGAGAGGCTTGATGCCATGATATTGATCCTATAATATAGGAAATCAATAATACAATGATATTCATATTGAGGTTTGTACTCTCCCCTATCGAGAGTTGGCTCCCAACTTTTTGTGTCTTGGATGAGCAATACAATGCAATGTATTCATTGGTCGTGAGACTAATGGATCCTTTACCTTTTAAATTGATGACATATCCTCAACGAGGTATCCCAGTAAGAAATTATATATCCTTTGTTTCAATCTTTAAATATTTCCCCCTGATCATGAAATCATCTTCATCGGGTTCCCAATAATCTATTAGAGTTGCAAGTAGTCTTTGTTGTGCCCTTATGTCATTGAAACAAAAAAACTTGTATAATCTGCATCTCTAGAGAGCTTCTTGGGCCTCGAAACATTCATAATATCATTATCAACTTTCTTGTGTTCCCTCTCCCTCCACTCTATCACCATCCTACAAAATCCAAATGATTTTTTAGTCAATCTTTTTAATTTAAATATTTGTGTAATTGTACGTGATTGTTTGTTAAGATAGTCACGTATGTATGAGACCCACATCAAGAAAATTCATGTACATGTCTATGCTACTTTTAAAATTCATTTCCTACTACGAAATCCACTAAATCTAAAAAACTTGTAGTTAAAAATGAAGAGGAGGAAATTACTTACTTGGTCTAAGAGCTCTTGGATTCTAAGTTTTGTGCACCTTGTACTGGTCTCCGAAAGTTCAAAAGGTAAAACGGGCTTCAATACTCTCCAAAGGGTAAAAAACAAGAATGAAATGGTAAAAATGAGTTTTACACTTATTTTAACACATTTTCTCCACTTTTTCAAATAAATTTTCCCTCCTTTTTAACAATTCTATATCGTTTAGCCTAATAAAACACGTAGGAATTGTTTTCTTATGCAATTATATTTGGTAGATCTCATTTTTACACATATTTGTATATATGGTAACCTTTTTCGATTTCTTTGGCATGTATTTTTCTCTTTACTGGCATGTAGAGTAGGTATTGCCCCGCCTTCATACTGCATTTATACATATCAATCACATATTTTCCTTAGGATCGACCCCACTGAATTGTGATTCATGTGGTAGATCCTAGAAGTGTTGTAATTCATGTGGTAGAGACTATCGTTCATGGGTTCCCTAGTTAGACCCTTTCTTTCATTTTGGCACCCATGCTGAAATAATTCCATAGGCTTGGGAACCTTGTTTAGTCCCGCCATGACTTTGCGTTGAAACAACATACCTTCTTCTCAATATTCTTCTGGATACTACCCACAGGGCTCCCTTATTTATGTATTATGTTCATTATTGGCATTTAGGGTAGGCTCCACTCTAACTGCATAATGCATTTATATTTACCAACCACAATATTTCCATAGGTTCAATCCCATTCGTTCACAACATCACCCCCTCAAATTTTATTTAAAGGTGTTGTTTACAAATGGTAGAGCATACTGCTTCATGAGTGTCCTAGTTAGTACCTTACTTTCCATTTTTACACTCATTCTACAGTTTTTTGTAGGATTGAAATATTTGTTTAGTACTTCCATGATTTTGTAATGAAGTCTCATTACTTCTTCTCAAATATCTTCTGGACAGTGTTAGCACTCTGTAATTTGCCCAAGGCTGTGAGGCAGTCATAGAGGCAACATCAAAACCACTTCGAGTCTTGGATCTAGCCCTCCAAGACTCAGAGAGGGGTATCTCTGTCTGATATAGCTTTGTTTGAAGAGGTATTAGGCTAGTTATGAAGAACATGGGTTGGGGTTTTTAAAAGATTGATTTGGAATAGCAAGGAGGGCCATTGGGCAGATGGGGTCTGTGCTTAAAAAATGTGATTCACGTCAGGTCTGGACAGATTTCTTTCACAGGGAAAGGTAGTGGCAATATTGGATCGAATTAAGTTTAAATGGCGTCGATTTGAGGAAAAATAGGAGATGAAGAAAGAGGCTTACAAGAAAGAACAGGAGATGAAGAAAGAGGCTTACAAAGAGGCTTACAAACATCCAGAGGTTTAGCAAGAGTAGGAGACAAATCAGGAGGCTTATGTCTCACTAGGCATTCTACAGGTGCATCTGGGATGTGCACAGGAGTGTGAGACTGTACATAATCTACAATTGCGGATAATATCTCTTGAGACTCATCAATTGACTGATGGTCAAAATACTCTTCAACAATTTACTTTTGATCAGGCTTGGAAAAAGACAAGACATGATTGCAGATGAAACCAAATATGTCTTGAATGCAATTTGAGCTTGAGTACCTGTTCTTTCTAGGCTGCTTGGTCATGCTTCAGGTTCTTCCTCCAGTGGAGTCTTCGAGTTGGCACTGTCTGGAGATGATTGGAGTCGCCAGGTGAATGATCTCAGCCTTCTTGTGTCTGGTGATTGTCCACCATCAGTGATCAGAGCTGGAGCTTGAAGTGTACTACCAGGAAAAGTTCCCCAGTGGAGTCGCCATTCTGTTAGCACTCTATAATTTTCCCAAGGCTGTGAGGTAGTCACAGAGGCAACATCAAAACCACTTCGAGTCTTGTATCTATCCCTCCAAGACTCAGAGAGGGATCTCTCTGTCTGATATAGCTTTGTTTGAAGAGGTATTAGGCTAGTTATGAAGAAAATGGGTTGGGGTTTTTAAAAGATTGATTTGGAACAGCAAGGAGGGCCATTGGGCAGATGGGGTCTGTGCTTAAAAAATCTGATTCACATCAGGTCTGGACAGAGTTCTTTCACAGGGCAAGGTAGTGGAAATATTAGATCGAATTAAGTTTAAATGGTGTCGATTTGAGGAAAAATGGGTGAGGAAAAAGCATAGGCAAAGGAGAAGTTAAGAATTCCTGAACTAAGCTTTTGCAGAAAACATAAAGATCATCAAAAGCCGAGAGGCAGAGTATTCGTTGATAAATTCTACATCTATTACTTTCCTTCTGATGATAAGAAAATGAAAACAAGCATAATGATCACAGGAAAAACATTAAACAGAGGAAGAACACCACCACTATCACCACACAGGAATCCTGTAAAAAGAAATATGTTCATTGCTGATCAATCATTAAAAATTACAGAGACATTCCCTGGCTAAACACAGCCCACAGTCTCGCAAAGAGCCTCTCAGGTCGAACCTCTTTACATTAAAATCATATGAATAAATAGGATAGATCTCCTCATCAAGTTCCGAGATTCGATTTAACTGCCTCGGCCAAAAATAGCCACCACTCCCACAAAATTCGGAGTTTTCTGCCATGAAAAATGGACCGTTTTTCTGCGAAACAGGGGTCCGATCAGACGTGAATTTATCTTTAATGATAAAATATGGGAGGAAACTGAAGGAGGTTATTGTAGATGGGCATGTTCTGGACAAAAACCTCCTTCGGTTTCTCCAAATTCGTCCCCAGCTATCCGTAACAGCTCCTGAAAGATCGGGATTGAAACGGAAAATGGAAAATCTGGAAAAATAGGCCTCGAAGATGTCCTTGATGCTCTATGTTCGTGACTCCGTTGCAAAAAATGAAAGAGATTTTTGTTCCTCAGTTCGTGCTGAGAAAAAACCTCTCTCGGATTTTTAAAATCCGTCCCCGTTTGCCCTGAAACTCTTCTGGAAGACGACGTGCTGAAATAGGCAAAAATGGTAAAAATGAGGGAAAGTGGTTTTTGGCGGGAGAGCGGTATTCCGGACCCCCCGCCCCCCCCCCTCGTTAAATGTAGACCACCCGGGGGGGTCTAGAATTGAACCTGGGTCATTGATTTAGTTGGTCGTTTGTGGGTCGTTCAGATATGCATTTACGATTACGGACCC
>ML785799.1:646354-669572 GCA_009831015.1 Picea engelmannii | reverse complement strand
CTTCCCATTAATCCAACAAATTGTATCAGAGAAGGTTCCTTCATAATCAATTTAACCACTAAAAGGTAGATCATGGAGAGAAACAATATGTATAAAAATTGAATACCACAGTTTGATGGATAGAACTATGCATTCTGGAGCAGAAGAATGAAAACATATATATGATGGGTGTTCTATATGCACTAAAAAGGACACTTAAAAACCCTTAATTAAATTTTCAACCCAGGGTAAGTAAACTTAGAGTTGTAGAAAAATCTATGCCAAAGGTAGAAGGTTGGTAGGAGTATAATCTAACTAAGGAAGGAAGCAATCTAAAGCTAATCTACTTAAGCAAAGCTATCTAATGAGAAAATCCTACTAAGCAAATTGAAACTAGGTAACCTAAGTACTTTTGGGCCAAGGGTCAATGGATAGTTCCTAAGAAAGCAAATGAAAACTCTATGTAAAGAAAACTAGTTTAACAATAAGCAAAAGCAAACTACTAAGCATAATAATAAAATAACAAAAGAAAACTATTTTAACTTGTCAACCTACATTCAATGAGCAACTACCCTATGAAAGAAAATAAATAAGAAAGTAAGCAAAAGCACCTATCTAACCTATTAAAAAAAATAGACAAGCAGCAAAGACACCTAACTAACCTACTAAAGAAAAAGACAAGTAAACAAAGGGCACCTAACTAACCTACTAAAGCAAAAGACAAGTAAGAAAAGACAACTAACTAATGCAAGCAATCAAAAACTTCTCATTGAACAACTATCTAGCCTAAGAGGCAAGTGGACTAAATGCTTAATGCAAAACTATTTCTAATGCATGAAAGGAAATATAAGAGGGAACTGGACTAAATGCTCAATACAATGCATGAAAGGAAATCTATTCTATTGAAAGAAAGAAAGACTAACAACTAATTCTTAATCTATGATAAGAAAACTACTATCTAATCTATCAAAGCAAAGTCTATCTATCCTATAGCAGCAATAAAACTTTAGTCTAATCTATGAAAGCAAGAAACTATATCTATGAAAGAAGGAAAACTATTCTTTAACCTATGACAATTCAAATATAATGTTAGTGGTTGTGTGAATGTCTTCGGTGTCGGATAATATCTCGATGGCACTTGACAACAAAGGACAATTCCAATGGTATAAGCTCAACACTAATCTCAATGGAAAAATGAAAGGTGTGGAGTAAACAATCCAATGAAAACTTTGCCATGACAAAAATAATGTTAAATACCCTGCATATTCATGTATAAACCATCAATAACATAATGAGATCATCATTATTTAACTACAAAATTTAATTGCATTTTAATTCTAGGAAAGGAAATTGCGTAAAATGAAACTATGCTATGTCTACTCTAACCATTCAAACTGCAATAAGGAAATAATTAAAAACAGAAAGTAAACTATGAAAGTAAATTAACAATCTACATTAACCAACAACTAATTAAATGAAATCTGATATAAAACTGAAGTAAACAAGCTATAATCAAAAACTGAAATTAAATCTATCCATCCATCAATCATTATCAAAAGAAAATCCAAATTAAAAACTCTATTCTATCTAATTAAAAATATGTTTTAAACTAGACTAGAAAAACATAAAAGAAAGCATAATCTAACATCTAAATGCACATGGGGTTAGTGTAGAGAGAGAGAGACTTTCTAATTGCACACAGGGTTAGTATAGAGACTTGCAAGTCTGTTCCTAATCTAAAAATCAATACATGCTAACACATATCATCATCTAACTTGCTAAAGAAAAGCAAGACAATTAAGCTACAACAAATTAATTAACTAAATAAAAATATACATGTATAGAAAATAAGAAAGAGTAATTAAATTAGGAATTGCATAAACAAACATAAGAACAATCACTAGACTACTGGTGGGCCCCCCAGCAAGTCATGGCTACCTCCTATAAGCACACCATGAACTTAACAAGGTGAATTCACCATGAAAGCTTGAAAACGTAGTTCTAGCACAATTCTGGCAATGTAAAATACTAAAACAGAGAAAAACGAATTTGTCTCTAATCTAATGGCTCTTCTACCTACTTAACAATATTATGACCATCCTAGCAATATTTATAAGCTTAAAACCCAAGTGGTCGACCACAGGAGGGTCAAACCACTTCTAATTTCGGCAAATTACAATAAATGATGCCCTAACTAATAAAACAGAGCGAGCCAATAATTGCCTCCTTTGGACAACTGAAACTGAGTTGTCTGGAGCTCAGTAGTTGGAGGGGGTGATCATGAACAAAACCCATGTTCCCGATTCACCCAACACCGGCCGCCAATTCCATAACCACCAACTCGCCTTCCATTTCTATGCAATACAGAGTGCTAGACAGAGTGTCGGATCGAGTGACATAACGAGTGTCGGATCAAGTGTCGGAACTAAAAACAGAGTGCGTTTTTTCCCTGTAACACCAAAAAACGTGAATTAGCTCTTAGAAATCATAAAACATGATGAACTATACTTGATTCAATCATTAAATATGAATTACATGTACCTTATGGCGATCATACCATTTTATCATGAAATTCTTCAAAAAGATGCTTTAAAAGATGAAAAACACATATGTACATGTGACAAAAATGTATAATAATCGTCATGAAAGTGATCATATCTCGGGCCCAAAATTACCCCCACACTTACGATTTTGCAGGTCCCACTGCAAACAAAAAGAAGTTACCCCTCGTGACTAGGCTTGTTGAGGAGGATCAGCTTTGGAAGCCTCTCCTTCTTGTTGTGTAGACTTAGTCTTGCGCCTCTTGTGTTGCTTTAATTATGCTCTAAGGCTGTGGTTAGATTTAGTCATTTCATCAACCAATCGTTGAAGAGAGTTAATTTTTGTTTGAAGTACTGCATTGTCATGATGAAGGTGTGTATCTATTGTCTTCCTCTCTTCCAACTATTGGAGAAGCTGATGGTTTTCTTTTTGTAGCTTCTCTATGGTTGGGATAGAATCGATGATCTCTGAGGAAGGCTTAGATCCTTTGAGAGATGTGGACAATCTATCAGTTTTAGGATCTAGATTAGGTATGGGTGAAGTAGGAGTGATGGGAGAATGACAAGGTGAGGTAGGTTCTGATTTTGTTTTCCTTAGTGTCTCTAATCCATCAGCAGAAACTTCCCTAAGTTGCTTATGAGGGATCTCAAGGTCGGAGGACACTTGGATGGGATTCGAAGCAGGTGGAGGTTTTGCATAAGGCTTGATTCTTGTGTTCCAAGTACTCTTCTGAAAGGGTCCCTTACCAAATCGATTGGCTCCCCTCTTGTTTGTGGGAATGATGGGAAAGTCTTGTTGCATTACTTCTTGAATCATTTTAGGTGTAGGATCAAGAGAGAGTGAAGGTATTGGGGGGTCAACAATAGGCTTCTTTTGGTCTTTGCTCTTGGTATTTTTACCCGATGAAGAAGTAGGGATATAACCAATCTTTTGGTATTGTTCCGGCAAAGAGAGGGTTTGTGCAAGGGAGTTTGGAGTTCTTGGAGAGTGAAGCTTGGATGGAGAGATAGTTTTTAGGCTAAGTGGTTTTCTGTCGGTCTTAATTGTCAAGTTGGGGTTTGCAAATTGGTAGATAAAGGCATCCCAATTTTTCCCCTGTTTCTCTAGTTTGTCAAGAACGAGGAGTTTGATCAAGCCATGGTGAAAGAGACTATTGTGGGGGTTAGTCACATTTTTCCTCACTTGAGAGGCCATCTTCTCCAAGATTTTGAGAAAATAGAAGGGGAAATTCAAAGGTTTGTTGAACAGAAAATGAGCCAACAATATGAAATGACAAGCTTTGAAGGTGGAGTATCTACCTTCACATGCAATTAACCTTGTGATGACGATGAGGAGATTGACCAATTTTGCCTTTATCCACAACTTGGCATACCCTTTTTCTCCTTAGATGCTCTTGAATTCGGGCTTAAACACCCTATTGTAACTTGAGCGCGTCAATTGGTGGTTTTTGAACCATTTATCTCCCATTCTTGGGAGCTTTGTTGCAACAACAATGTACTCTTGTGTGACTTCAAAGGTGAGAGACCCTACATGTGATGTCTTACCATCAAAACCAACTACAAATTTCATAGAGAGGTTGTCATCGTGGCCCTGCAAGCTAGAAAAAAATGGCCCCCAGCCTGCGCTCAAAAACACTTCTCTGCACTGTGAAAATTTGGGAATGTAAAACAAGTCTGCATAGGAGGAGGGTTCGTATCTCCTGGGCATTGTGAAAGAGGTGGAATTCACCAAGAAAGGGAGAAATCGAGCCAAGCAATGACATGGATTTAGCACAGGATGAATTCATTTTGAACAGAGGACGAGATGGTAGAGGTTGGGCATGATTTCTTAACGCAGAGGAGAGCAATTGGCAAGGGAAAATGAGATAATAGAGTGCCCAGCCTGACTTTGGATGCTCTTATGGTGGAGTATGTTGCCCACATGTGCGTGCGAGCTGCCATGTGTGGGAAATTCGAATTTGATGGCAAGCTTTGGGGCAATGTAATGGTTCATATTTAGATCAATGTCCAAGTCTTTTAACTTGGACATTTGATCATAAACATATGAAGCATCTTTTAATCAATGCATGCAACCAATTCAATTGAATGATTGAGTTCTGGTTACCTGGAATATAGGAAAGTTATTGGTGTGTATGGCACTTCATTCGGCACTTCAAACGACATCTCATACAACACCTCATCCAGTACCTCATACAGTACTTCATCCAGTACCTCTGTGTTAAGTGTATTTTCACCTCTTACAATGGATAGCCGACAAATTTGAAGTGTTTTTGACAACCACAGTAGTTTATGAGCAGGGGAAGAATGCTTCATTCTCATTCAATCTTCTTGCATATGGCATATAATGTCAAAAACCTATAATGAACAAGTTATAGCAAGCATAAAATGTATTGTCAAACCTACAATATGAAGCTTGTAATGAAACGAAAAACTGATAAAGAGTGGTATGTTAAGTATGTGTTCAGTAATTTATAGCACACAGAAGTTTAAGCATTTCAAAAATAACATGACTATCAATGTAATAACCTATATCATAAAAATAATACAAAAATTCTTGCAAAGATCTACTTCTCTAAGCAATGATCATTTGTCAGCTCATGAACCCCTCCCCCACACCAATGTATTGTGACACCTCACAATCAAAAGTATAGGAAACTAGTCAGTATCCCCCAATAGCCAAAGATTTATAGTATGTCAAGTGTAAAGATAAAATTTCACAGCTTGGTCTGACGATACAGTAGGATAAGAGATCCTATATATAGATAAGAAGAGGTAGGCAAGAGAGTTTCAAGATAGTCTTAGAGTCATTTCCCAATGGAAAATTTATGAGATTCATTAACCTTAGATTAACCACATATACTCCATGTTAGCTTTGTTTGCAAGTAATGTCATACATCAGGACAAGTTTAGATTCATTATTTATTTTTGTCAAATTATCATCCTCGCTAGGTAGAATGCCCCGCTGTCAGCAAGCTTGTTCAGTACTCTGGCGGGTTTACCTAGTCATACCACAGGTTGGTACCCGCTGCTAGCAGACCTGTTCAATATCCTGATGGGTTAGCCTCTTAAACCCTTAGAGACTGGCCCTCCATCATTTAATATTTTAGTATAAGATTGCTTATGCAAGAAGATGGGGGAACAGCTCTGAAACAAATTTTTCTTTCTTTTTCTTTTTAATTGGGATGGTATTTATGTTAGAGGATTAATTTTTGTTATATTACTTAGTGATTGTCCCGATGTAAGGGGTACTTAAGCAGACTTGGCCTATCTAAATATATGATATAATCAAGCTATTTAGTGTGTAGTGGATGGTACCATGGAGAAAGAACAGAAAGGTATCTCTAGGCTCAACTTACTTTCTTCCTTGTAGTTATTGTGATGTTTCCATGACTAACCAATAATTAGACTTCATTGTTAATCTTTGATAAAGACACTTGACTCACTTACTCAGGTTTCTTGGAAAAATTGTACGAGAGACCTCTAGGCTTGATAGTTATGATATCACTTCCTTATACAATGGTGAAGAGTTTCAAGAGAAACTGCTTTAGAATGCCTTAAAAGATGAGAATGTTTGCAAAAAAATGGCTAACTATAGTAAGTCAATATTCATTTGATGCTTTAGCAGACACAAAATTTAAGTATAAAAATGTTTTGAATAAAGATTCTTGAAATTGTGTGCTCCGGTGAAATAATTACTTACAGAAATATCTAGAATTGCCTTATTAACAAAATTCAAAAACTATTTGCATATATACAGTAGGAAATTCAAAAAAAATTTCAAGAACAAGGGGGGACTTCCCCATCTACTAAGGACAATTCTTTGTCAGTTGTCATGACCTATAGAAAATCTTCTCTAGAAATGGGCTTATGATAAAATTCAAGTCGGTGTCCATTTACCACAAAGGAGAATTGTCCATCGTAAATTGTTTAAATGTTTACAGCTCCATTTTCATATACAGTGTCTACCTTGTAAGGGCCCAACCTGTTAGCGATATTTCTTGTTACGGGCTCTAGAGCACAGGTTTGCGGGTTACTCGAGGAGCGCCCAAGAGCAGCACATAAAGGAATTCCTTTTGGCCTTAAAATCAAGCGAGCAAGCACTTCGTGCTTCAGTAGAAAGAGTTCAGTGACAAAGCCAAACAACGATTGAAGGGTAATTACAGAGTAACCGAGCCGCATCGAGAATAGCGCTTAAAGTTTGAAGGAGGATAACGGTCGGGATCTTTCGGGAGGCACTTGCGAAGTTACGAGGGTCATTGATCATGGTCAATGCAAGCACTCTAGTTATTTCATGAGCTCGGGGTTCATGAGTTTGAAGGGCGAACCATATCCCGTTGGTTGCACAAAGCTCCGAGTTATGAAAGGTTCCTGGAGGAGGTCAACCTTCACTGACCATCGCGTCTCGGGACTTCGCGAGGAAGGGATGCTAAGGTTCGATGCTCCAACTCGCGAGGCCGCGAGGTGCGAGAGGTGAAAGTTGGGCCCACAACAACGTCGGGTGAATTTAGGACCGTCAGATTTGAAGGACGCATGTCTCTCAATTGGGTCGTCTCGGCATTTCGCCCGTCGCATGAGATGCCGAGGAAGTCCCCGATCCGGGCCCATCGAGGTATCGGGTAAGTTCTGAGCCGTCGGATCTGGTGGAACGTGTGGCACCAACTCAAGCTATTTCGGCACTTCACTCATCGCGATTCTAAGACACTTGGATCATCTCCTCTTTATGCGCGAACATCGAAAGCATTTTGGGATATACAGAGGGTCGTGGCCCGCAGTCATTTGGGAAGGAAAGGAGCTATGCGACAAGGGGGCCAAAGGCACCGAGTCTAGTCGTTGAGCGGATCGTTTAATCTTCAGATATCATCTTATGCGATCTCGCTCCCGGATTTCTCCTGAAGTAAATAAAGGCGAGAAGGGGTAGGTGAGACCTCTCCTCATACATTAAGCGTGAGGTATGGAAATTCTGGCAAGCGGTCCGTTCGAGAAGATCCTGCGTACCCAGTTCCTCAAAGAAGCCATGCCGAAGCTTGCGAGGAGACAGAAAATTCTGCACACACTTGCTCAGCACTTAATAGCTCAGCTACCCTCCCCCTGCAGGGGCCATGCGCAATTAAGGTGGAGACAAATAGAGGGAGACTGTCCGGATTTGACTGAAAAGACACCAAGCCTCGGGTATCTAAGCACGCCTCTGTTAGGTGAATTTTCCTGAGTATATAGAATCAGTCTTTGTAATTTTGTAATCTATCGATGGTTGAGCTGAGCTCCTAGTTGTAAAGTTTTAATGAAGCATTGTTATTCTGGTTATGTATGAACTTTGGAGATTTCTTGCCTTATGAATGCCAGTTTCTTTCATGTCTTTGTTTACACTGTGTTAGAGCAGCTCAGAATTGGAGGGTCCAGTTGAGCTGTAGCTATTATAGGATGATGTTGTAATGGATCACTGTAATAGTTACGGAGCCTCTAATCAGTCCCTGTGATTTCCTTAATGCTGAATGACTTAGAATTGGAGGATCCAGTCGAGTCTTCTATTCAGTTTCTTGAAGCCCTGAACCAGGAGAATCCTGCTTTTAGAGTTTTTCCCCCACAAACCGCTGCAATCCTATTGCCCAAAGCTATTTGTTCATTTTCTCCTAAGTCTTCCACCTGCTCGTCTTTTAATCAACTTATTGGCTGAAGTTAGGATTCCAGACCTCCTTGGTTCTTTACATACCAGACCCAGTCCTTGAGTTAGAATGATATCTCCTCGAGCCATTATCTCCATTTGATCACCCCTTATAAACAATCGTGACATTAAACTGATGGGTGTCGGGCTCTACTTCTGCAAGCAATCCAGGAGTGACTTCCGATGCTAACATTTCTGGCGCCGTTGTCGAGGACGAAATTGAAGATTTTCCCTGGGTAGAACGACATTGAGCCTCTAAATCCGAAGGTGCATCGGATTATCGGAGCCTTTCAAGATTGCTAATTTGCACCTGGCGACTCCATTGTGATGACTCCGCTGGGGAAAAATCTGCTCTGTTAATTATGGCTTTCAGATGCAGGCATACGTGGTCTCATCCATAGCTACCTCTAGCTACGCCTGAAGCAGATCCAGAGGCGATGCTCAGAAAGGGAAAGGCCTTTGAAGAAGAAGCATCCATCACTGAGCCAGGTAATCCACCATATCCTTCTGTTGGAGCTCCTTTGTCTCCTCCTCAATTATTTGACAGGCCTGTCTCTGCAGTTTCCCGTTTCTTAAATTTTGGGAGTGTTCCTATTGAGTTTTCCTCTCCTGGTCTGGGACCATAGGGACAAGACTTTGTCACTCCCCTCTCCTTTGAAGTTGTACCTTGGCATAGACCCACGACTGCAGAAGATTTCCACACTCCTGCACAAGGAGGAGCACCTGCTAACTTGAGCTCAGCAACCTGTTCCTTGAATCACCTCTTGTTTCCCACCCCACTTCAAGATTTACTCTCGCTAGCCCCTTCACGAACTCCTTCTCCTCCAAATTCTCCTCCACCTAATATCCCTATGGCTGGTGCTAATCCCCCTTTGAATAGAATGGACACCATAATCGCTGCCAGATATGCTCCCTTAGTTCTTCCCCTTCCTATGAACCCTCTCCCTGCTGGAGATTACATGAAGTACATGCCCAAGTTCACTGGGGAAGGAGACATAACTACCGAAGAGCACCTAGCTTCTTTCTACAATTATGTAGACAACCTCAATATTGAAAACGAAGATGTCTGTATGAGAGTCTTTGTCCAGATCCTGGATGGTGAAGTGAGGAGGCGGTTTAGAGGATTGGCCCCAAGATCTATTGCTGGGATTGAGGCTCTAGATAGTGTTTTCCTGAGGCAGTGGGGAGATAGGAAGGATTTCATGTATTACATGACTGAGTTTGGGTCTCTGAAGAAGATGGAAGGAGATTCAGTCTCTGACTTCTCCAAAAGATTCAATAAAATGTATAATAATATTCCTGCAGAGATAAAGCCCTCAGAAGCCTCTGCCCAAATTTCCTATGTTGGTGCATTTGACCCTGATTTCTGCCTTTTGTTGAGAGAAACAAGAGCCACCTCCTTAGCCCAAATGCAAGATGCAGCCATAGAAGTTGAATCTAATGTATTAGCAGCTGACAGACTGAGGAACAAGGCTGACGCAGACAGAAGAAAAGGAAGGTCAGAAGCCTCAACTTCTGGATCATTGGCACCTCACCCTCAAATGGACGAACTGACTAAGATGGTGAAGTCTCTGTCCGCAAAGATGGAGAGAATGAGGGTGGAACGGAGGCAAGCATATAAAGGCCCTCAGATCGCTGAAAATAAAGGAGGATTCAGGAAGCCAAATAATCTTACTCCCCCGAATATGCAAAGAGAGAAGGGAAGAGACAGAGAAGACCAGAAGATTCAGGCCCCTTTTCAAAACAATTTTGTGACCGAAGGGGAAGAAGGAGAAACAGATGAACTTGATCCTGAAATCCACTGCTTAGAAGACACTCCTCCTTTTCCTCATCTCACTCAATCAGCATATGAGGAGTATCTCATGGACAATCAGCTAAATGAAATGAGCAAGGGAGACAAGGCTACTGGTGGCCGAGGTAGGTACAACCTGAGGTCCGACAAGAAGACAGCGGCACCTGATACTCCTGAGCAGTCCACTAGAGCAGAGCAACCTGCTAATGGAGTATCAGATATTCACAGGGGTAAGAAGGCTCAACCCCTCTCTCCCATTGTCCACAATCATGCCCCTGAAATAAGAGAGATCCCAAAGCTTGCATCTTCCTTTAATTTTGAGCATGATATTCAAAAGATCAGAATCCCTGTGCCCCTCACTGAGCTAATTAAACATGGAGAATTTAAAAAATTCTTCTCTGATCTCTTACAGTCTAAATCTTCATGCCTTCCCACAGACTCCATAAACCTTCAAGATGAAAAACCCGCAGTTATCCTAGGTCCCATGGTAGAAGACAGAGATGACTCATCCCCTCCCTTCTACACCTCCCTGAACATACATGATAAACTACTGCACAATTGCTTGATGGATTCAGGGGCCTCTCACAACCTCATGCCCAAGACTGTCATGGAAGAGTTAGGACTAGAAGTCACCCGAGCCTATCATGACCTCTATTATTTTGACTCCAGGAGAGTTCAACATCTTGGAGTTATTAAAGACCTGGTTGTAACCTTGTTTCAACTGCCTATGAAAAGTGTAGTCATGGATATCGTAGTAGTTGATGTCCCCCCTAAGTTTGGTATGTTGCTATCAAGATCTTGGATAAAAAGACTGGGGGGAACCTTGCTGATGGACCTCACATATGCTACTATCCCAGTGTTCGGAGGAGAGCATAGAAGACTATATCGAGAAGCCCAACTGGCCTAAATAATCAGTGATGAAGCTAAACCTACTAATCATCCCATCTTTGCCTTAGACACTGATTTAGGCTCCAGTCTACTACAGCTCACCCATGCCCCCGAGCCTCCTCTCAAACTCATAAAGAAGCCCTCTGTTTCCCCTGAAGTTCCTCCCTCCGTCACCCCCTTATGGAAAATGTTCTTTGATGGAGCCTCCTCCAGAGAAGGTGCTGGAGCTGGAGTAGTTTTTGTGTCACCTGCTTAGGAGAACATATCTCTGTCATACAAATTAGAATTCGAAGCTACCAACAATGTGGCAGAGTATGACGCCCTTATCCTAGGATTAAGAGCCGCAAGGGAAATGGGAATTCAAGAGGTAGCAGTGTTCGGTGATGCAGAGTTGGTATTCCAACAAATCAAAAACACTTATCAAGCCAAACATCCTCGACTCGGGAGTTATAGGAATGAGGTATGGGATCTAGTTGACAATTTCTTCTCAGCATTTAACATTTCTTTCATCCCAAGAGAAAAAAACACAGTGGCGGATTCCTTGGCTACATAGGCTAGCAATTTCAAAGTACCCTTGCCCCCCAAACTGAGGTATGATGTAGAAGTAAAGTACAGGCCCTCCATACCTGACAATGTTACGCATTGGAAGGTGTTTGAGGACGATCTTGAGATCAGGAGATTCTTGGAGACTATCGAGGAGTTTTCAGAGCTGCATATCGATCAAGATTCTGTCTCTGAAGAAAGTTTGGATGGGGGCGAGTTGCTGAGTAAAATAGAAAAACATGACATTATTTAGTTGCCTAGCAATCACATTCCGAGAGGACTGGTCCCATTAGAGAGATTGTTTGATGGGAATGATGTGGCAGTAAAGGGGAGGATTTCAGATGATGATGATGACACAGCTGAGTGCAATATTGGCACACAGGAGGAGCCTAAGTTTGTCAAGCTGTCAAAAAGTTTGACCAAGGAACAGAGGGGTGAATATATTGAGTTGCTGAGGGAGTTTGCTGATGTGTTTACATGGAACTACGAAGACCTTAAGACATTTGACACATCAGTCATTGAACACAAGATTCCACTGAAAGAAGAGGCTAAGCCATTCAAGCAAAAGTTGAGACAGATAAATCCTATGTTGCTACCTGTCATGGAGAAAGAGGTGAAAAATCTACAGGACGCCCGAATCATTGTCCCCTTGAGATATTTCGATTGGGTGGCCAATCTGGTTCTGGTGAGAAAGAAGAGTGGGGAAATCAGACTCTGTGTTGATTTCAGGAACCTGAACAAAAGCTCAAGGAAAGACAATTATCCCCTGCCCAACATGGAGCACATATTGCAGAAGGTCACTGGCGCATCTAGGATATCCATGATTGATGGTTTCTCTAGCTACAATCAGATATCAGTCATGCATGAGGACAGAGAGAAGACAGCCTTCACCACTCCTTGGGGTACATTCATGTATGCCAAAATGTCTTTCAGATTGATGAATGCAGGAGCAACTTTTCAACGGGCCATGGACATAGCCTTCATCGGGGAGAAGGACCAGTTTGTGGTAATATATCTAGATGACATCACGGTCTTCTCCAGGTCAGACAAGGAGCACTACTGCCACTTGAGAAAGGTTTTCACGAAGTGCCAAAGGTTTGGCCTATCTTTAAACACCAAGAAGTATTTGTTCGCTATGAAGGAGGGGAAGTTACTAAGCCACATAGTATCAGTAGAGGGAGTAAGAATTGATCCCAGTAGGATAGAAGCGATTCAGACCCTGTCACTTCCCAGATCTAGGAAGGAAGTTCAGGCCTTTTTGGGAAAGATAAATTTTCTGAGGAGACTCGTCTCAAACTTTTCTGAATTGGTAAAACATATCACAGCCATGCTCAGGAAGGGAACTGAAGTAAAGTGGAATGCTGAGCCTAGGGAATCTTTTACTCAAATAAAGAAGGCATTGACTGAGGTGCCTGTGCTGATCAGTCCTGATTATTCCAAAGATTTCCTGATTTTTTCTTTCGCCTCCTATGATACAATAGCAACAGTCTTGTTGTAGAGAAATGAGGAAGGACGAGAGCATCCCATTTCCTTCTTCAGCAAGGCATTGCGAGATGCGGAACTCTGGTACGAGGTCATGGAGAAGCAGGCTTATGCCCTGGTGAAAGCTCTCAAAGCTTTCAGATTCTATGTCCTGCACTCAAAGATCGCTGCATATGTTCCTTCGGCCTCTGTGAAGGACATTTTTATACAGCCTGACATGGACGGAAGAAGAGGAAAGTGGATCGCCAAGATCCTAGAATTTGATTTGGAGATCAAGCCTACCAAGTTGATAAAGGGGCAGGGTTTAGCCAAGTTACTGGCCGAATCCAATTGCAAATCCTTGGGGATTAACTACATCAATGAGCAAGCTGAATCATCCAGTAAGGATTCTCAAAGTGCCTTATCATTAGCAGCATGCCCCTGGTACAAAGATATCTTGTATTTTCTGCAAGAATTGAGGCCTCCCGATGGGATGAAAAAAAGCAAGGAGAGAGCTTTAAATCTCAAGGCAGTCAGATATTGCCTCATTGACCAGGCCTTGTACTGGAAGGATCCTCTAGGGGTATTCTTAAGGTGCCTGGACCCATAAGAAGCTCATCAGGTCACATTTGATTTACACAGTGGCCTTTATGGGGGTCATCATTTCTGGAAGACCACGACCCATAAGATCCTCCGAGATGGGTATTACTGGCCCACCTTATTCCCAGATGTCTGCAGAGAAATCAGAGCTTGCATCAAATTCCATAAGTTCTCAGGAAAGAAGCATCTCAAATCTCTGCCATTAAATCCTGTAGTAGTCTCAGCACCCTTCCAGCAGTAGGGATTGGACTTCATCGGAGAAATTCATCCTCCCTCAAGTGGCCAGCACAGATGGATTCTAACTGCAACAGACTATTTCACCAAGTGGATAGAAGCAGTTCCCACCAGAAGCACTTCCCACAAAGTGATTATCAGTTTCCTAGAAGACATCATAGCCCGGTTTGGTTGCCCCAGCAGAATTGTAACTGACAACGTCGCTCCCTTCAGGTCCGAGCCTCTGGTCAAGTTTTGTGAGAAATTTGAGATTTCACTGATTCACTCTACCCCCTATTATCCTCAAGGAAATGGACTGGCAGAGTCTTCCAATAAAAGCCCGATCAAGCTCATTAAAAAATTACTGGAAGACAATAAAAGGGCCTGGGATTCGAGGCTCAAATTTTCTCTATGGGTCGACTGAGTGACAACCAAAATATCCTTGGGCATATCCCCTTACTAGCTTGTTTACGTAACTGAGGTCGTTTTCCCTACTCATCTCGCCTTATCTGTGGAAAAGTTCCTCCAGGACCTTGAGGGAGAGCCTGACAATATGGTCAGAAGGATTCATCAGATGGTGGAAGTGCAGCAGATTAGAGAGCAGGTCATGAACAGGGCCTACCATCATCAGCAGAAGATTAAGAAGGCTTTCGACAAGAAGAGCAGAAAGAAAGGATTCGAGCAGGCTGATCTGGTGCTCAAATGGGATGCTCCCAGGCAGGACAGGGGAAACCATAGTAAGTTCGATGCCCTCTGGTTTGGGCCTTTCAAGATCCTTGAGGTATTCTCGAACAATACTTACAAATTGCAGGATTTGGAAGGTGAAGAAGTTTTTGGTGGCCCAGTAAATGGGCACTTCTTGAAAAAATGTTTTTTGTGAGCCACAGACGGCTCCTCTATTTTGTAAATATTTTCCTTTATGTTCTTTGCTTTTACTTTTATTTATTTCGGCTTAGTAAATGACTCCATAGCCCAACAGCAAGGCACTGGAACTGCAAAATGAGTCCTTAGAGCATCACGGGGACGACTCTATCCCCCATGGAGCCAAATGTTAGTGATATTTCTTGTTACAGGCTCCAGAGCACAGGTTTGCGGGTTGCTCGAGGAGCGCCCAAGAGCAGCGCATAAAGGAATTCCTTTTGGCCTTAAAATCAAGCGAGCAGGCACTTCGTGCTTCAGTAGAAAGAGTTAAGCGACAAAGCCAAGCAACGATTGAAGGGTAATTACAGAGTAACCGAGCCGCATCGAGAATAGCGCTTAAAGTTTGAAGGAGGATAACGGTCGGGATCTTTCGGGAGGCACTTGCGAAGTTACGAGGGTCATTGATCATGGTCAATGCAAGCACTCTAGTTATTTCACGAGCTCGGGGTTCATGAGTTTGAAGGGCGAACCATATCCCGTTGGTTGCACGAAGCTCCGAGTTACGAAAGGTTCCCGGAGGAGGTCAAACTTCACTGACCATCGCGTCTCGGGACTTCACGAGGAAGGGATGCTAAGGTTCGATGCTCCAACTCGCGAGGCCGCGAGGTGCGAGAGGTGAAAGTTGGGCCCACAACAGCGTCGGGTGAATTTAGGACCGTCAGATTTGAAGGACGTGTGTCGCTCAATTGGGTCATCTCGGCATTTCACCCGTTGCAGCTCCAAAGTGAAAAATGCAACGCTATTATGCTCCGATGCACGAGATGCCGAGGAAATCCTGGATCCAAGCCCACCGAGGTATCGGGTAAGTTTTGAGCCGTCGGATTTGGGGGAATGCGTGGCACCAACTCAAGCTATTTCGGCACTTCGCTCATCGCGATTCTAAGACGCATGGATCAGATCCTCTTTATGCGCGAATGCCGAAAGCATTTTGGGATATACACATGGTCGCGGCCTGTAGTCATTTGGGAAGGAAAGGAGCTATGCGAGAAGGGGGCCAAAGGCGCCGAGTCCAGTCGTTGAGCGGATCGTTTAATCTTCAGATATCATCTGATGCAATCTCACTCCCGGCTTTCTCCTGAAGTAAATAAAGGCGAGAAGGGGTAGGTGAGACCTCTGCTCATACATTAAGCGTGAGGTATGGAAAGTCTGGAAAGTGGTCCATTCGAGAAGATCCTGCGTACCCAATTCCTCAAAGAAGCCATGTCGAAGCCTACGAGGAGACAGAAAAGTCTGCACACACTATCTCAGCACTTAATAGCTCAGCTACCCTCCCCCTGCAGGGGCCATGCGCAATTAAGGTGGAGACAAATAGAGGGATACTGTCTGGATTTGACTGAAAAGACACCAAGCCTCGGGTATCTAAGCACGCCTCTATTAGGTGAATTTTCCTGAGTATATAGACTCAGTCTTTGTAATTTTGTAATCTATCGATGGTTGAGCTGAGCTCCCGATTGTAAAGTTTTAATGAAGCATTGTTATTTTTGTTATGTATGAACTTTGGACATTTCTTGCCTTATGAATGCCAGTTTCTATCATGTCTTTGTTTACACTGTTTTAGAGCAGCTCGAAATTGGAGGGTCCAGTCAAGTTGTATCTATTATAGGATGATGTTGTAATGGATCACTGTAATAGTTACGGAGCCTCTAATCAGTCCCTGTGATTTCCTTAAAGTTGAATGACTTGGAATTGGAGGATCCAGTCGAGTCTTCTATTCAGTTTCTTGAAGCCCTGAACCAGGAGGATCCTGCTTTTAGAGTTTTTCCCCCACAAAACGCTGCAAGCCTATTGCCCAGAGCTATTTGTTCATTTTATCTTAAGTCTTCCACCTTCTCGTCTTTTAATCAACTTACTGGCTGAAGTTAGGATTCCAGACCTCCTTGGTTCTTTACATACCATACCCAGTCCCTGAGTTAGAATGATATCTCCTCGAGCCATTATCTCCATTTGATCACCCCTTATAAACAATCGTGACATTAAACTGATGGGTGTCAGGCTCTGCTCCTGCAAGAAATCCAGGAGTGACTTTCGATGCTAACACAACCAACAGGTGGTAATTTTTCCTTTAAAGGTTTTGAATCGAGAATCAAACAACAGACTCCAATCACCAGGCTAGAAGTGCTTCTTCTTAATAAACTTGTCATGTTGCTTGCTCCTCTGGTTCTAGACTAATATTGTCCATTGGATGGCATCTTGCCTGATTTCATCCAACTCATTCAATTGTAGGGCTCATTGCTTCTGAGTCTCATCCAGGTTCAATCCTAACTCTGCGGTAATATGGAAGGTCCTTACTTGGAATTCTATAGGTAAAAGTACTTGTTTTCTATACACTAGCTCATAAGGGGTATGCCCAGTGGTATTTCTCCAAGTAGTCCGATATGCCCACAAGGCCTCTAGGAGCCTATCAGCCCAATATTGGTGATGTAACTGAACAGTCTTGGTCAAGATGTCTTCCATAACTTTTTTGTGGATTCTACCTGTCCATTGGCTTGCGGGTGGTATGGAGAAGATTTACAGTGTTTAATCCCATATTTCTCTGTTAGCTCTTTCATCATCTTGGAAGTAAATCGAGTGCCTTGGTCGATAACAATTTCACGAGGGACACCAAAGTGGGTAAATATGTCTTCATAAATAAATTCGACAATAGACTTCTTTGTAGCCCTGAATAGGGCTTTTGCCTCTACCCATTTGGTGACATAGTCTGTACAAACCAAAATATAGTTCTTCCTATGGGACATGGGTGAAATTGGTCCTACAAAGTCGAGGGCCCATTTTTCAAAGGGTTCTATCATAACTTGGGCTCACAAAGGAATTTCGTCAGCTGACGTAGGTCTACCTATCCTTTGGCAACTATCACAACTTCTCACATACTTGGCAGCATCTTTGAAAATGCTAGGCCAATAGTAACCTGAATGTAATACCTTATATGGTATGTGTTTGTCAGAGAAATGGCCACCACATGGTCCATCATGACAACTTCGTAGTATATCAGGTACCTCGTCCTCTCAGACACATTTACGAATAATCAAATCAGGACCTGTGTGAAAAAGATCATGACCAAACCAAGAGTAATTAGCACTATGTGTAATAATTTTCCGCTTTTCATGAGGTGACAAATGAGACGGTAACTTCCTAGTAGCCAAATAGTTTTCCATATCCGCAAACCATGGGGTATTGACAGAAAGGGAAAAAAGATTCTCATCTAGGAATCTATCATCTACAGGGATATCATCATCCTCATTTTTTATTCGAGAAAGAAATTCAACTACTACATTATCCTTTTCAGGTCGTTCAAGCACAGTGATATTGAATTCTTGCAATAATAAACTTGGCCATTAGTTATAGGTTTTTTCATGAGGAACCTAATGGCGGAATGATCGGTGTGTAAAAATACTTCATAACCTATAATGTAATGACAAAACTTGTTAATAGCATGAAAAACTACCAAGAATTCCTTCTCAGTAACTGTGTAGTTCAACTCGGTAGGGGACAAGTTCTTGCTTACAAAATAAATAGCATAGGACTGCTAGTCCTCTTTCTGCCCTAATACCCCTCCTATTGCAGTGTCGGAGGCATCGGTGGATATATGAAATGGGAGAGTCCAATTAGGCCCTATAAGAACTGGTGCCACAAACAACTTAACTTTCAGAGTTTCAAAGGCAGCTTGACACTGCTCATTCCAAACAAAGTCAACATCTTTTATTAATAATCCAAACATAGGTGAAACAATCTTTGTAAAATTTTCAATAAAACGCCGATAATATCTGGCATGTCCAAGAAAGCTTCTCACCTCTTTCTGAGTCTTGGGGGGTGGAAGTCTAACAATGACCTCAATCTTTGCAGGATCGACTTTTATCCCTTCAGATGAAACATGATTTCCTAGAACCACTCCTTCAGTTAACAACATTTTGCATTTTTCATGGCTCAGAGATAGGTTCATTTCCTGAAATCTAATGAGGAATTTTTCTAAGTTGTCTAAGGCTTCCTGGTAAGTGTTTCCATAGACTATGAATTCATCCATGTAGAACTCCACACAATCATGAATAAGATCGGAAAATATCCCTAGTATTGCTCGTTGAAATGTGGCTAGAGCATTACACAATCTGAATGGTAAGACCCTATAGGCATAGGTGCCCCAAGGACAAGTAAAGGTAGTCTTGTCCTAGTCTTCGAGTGCTATAAGAATATATTTGTACCCATTGTACCCATCTATAAAGGAGAAATACTTCTTTCCGGACAAGGTATCTAGAACCTGGTCAATGAAAGGGAGAGGAAAGTAGTTTTTCAGGGTGGCTTTGTTGAGTTCCCGGAAATCAACACAAATTATCCATTTCCTGGTCACTTTCTTTGGAACCACTACAAGCGAGGATACCCACTTATTGTCGGAGATGGGATAGATAAATTCGACATTTAACAACTTTTGAATCTCCTCCTTGACTATGTCTTTGATTGTTGGGTTCATCCTTCTCTGGGGTTGCCTAACATGTGTTACTTCCCCCTGGGTATAGATGTGGTGCGTACATGTGTCAAGGTGTATACCCTTCATGTCAGTGTATTCCCAAGAAAATTCTCTTGCTTTTTCTTTAAGGATATCTACTAATTTTTTTTGTTGGTCTTTATCTAGCCCGGAGTTTATATGTAAAAATTTCCCTGGACTAATCTCATAGGGCATAGTATAAGACATGGCAGACTCATCTATTTCAAAAATGAAAGATGTCGAAGACAAAATGGATGGATCCAATTGTTCTTGAAATTCTTCCCCAAACATGTACTCAAAAAGACTGTGGAAAATCCACACATGTGATAGCAGAAATAAACTGGTTCAACACATTTTCTGGTGTATGCTCCTAAAGTTCCCTTGCATGGTCACTAGGCAATACGGGTTCTTCCCAGTCTTCTTTCTCGTATGGAAATTCAAGCCACCATAGATTCTCCATAATAGGTTGATATGGAGGGTAAATGGTGAGCTTTTGGATAGAGAGACCATTCGAGATGGTCATTTATCCTTCCCTACAGCCAATAAATGCATTGGTTGTGGCTAGCCAAGGTATTCCAAAAATAACGGGATGGCATCTGGCAGGATCCTTTGAATGAATGACAAGAAAATATACGGGGTACTCCCATGAGGCTAAAGTAACCATGACATCATCTAAAATCCCTTTAGGTATAGCCCTATTCTTATCTGCTAATTCCAAAATGGTTGGGGTAGGTCGAAGAAGAGGTTTTAACTATAATTGTTCCAAGGTAGTAGCGGTCATAACATTGATGGATACTCCTAGGTCTATGAGAGTGTTTTCGATGGAGACCTCATTAATGGTTATGGTCACTACGGGGTTTCTTGGGTTCCCATATTTTGCTAGTTTTGGCTGCTCTAATATGTATTCGGAAATTCCTCCTACCAAATGTACTGTAGGAGGGCCCTTTTTCTTCCTACCTGGCTTCTTAATACACAATTATTTGACTACCTTACTATAGATTGGAATGTCTTTAATGGCGTGAAGCAGAGGAATCTTGACACAAATATTTTTCAATTCATTCAAAATATCAAATTTCAGTCGAGTGGTAGGTTTCTTGATTACCAATCGGTCTGGATAAGGAGGGACCTTCGTAATTTGTAAAGCTTAATTTTGGGGAAGCTTGGGTTCTTGATTCTTCGGGATAATAACATCTTCCCACATAGTGTCAACTATGGGTTGTTTGGTGGTTTCTTCTTCTTCTTCTTCCTGGATGACTACTGAGGGTCTCTGCCTCTCCAAAAATTTTCTCGATCTTAGTTGAATTTCCTGTAATGGAACAGGAGTAATAACATATGTCGGGAAGGCCTACATCTCAACATTGTTAAGAGGTTGAGGGGGCTTATTATTAGGATTTGGAACTAACTGTGCTGGTAATAGTGTCGGTCTCGGGGATCTTGCATTTTGAAATTGTAGAGGTTGTTTTTTTGGAATAGGAGGTAAAGGTGGTGGAACAAAACCTGGCAAAAGTTGTGTAGTGTTCGATGAGAAATGAGGATAAGGATGATTGAACATAGGTATAGGTGGAGCTTGAGGGTTTCCTTGTTGGTGTCCTCCCCTCCATCCTTGAATCCAAAGATGTTGGTACTGAGTAGACCAGTTTTTCCAACCTGGTGAGTTCCAAACTTGTTGTTGATAATAGGGTGGAACTTGAGACTGTAGATCCGGGTATGTGGGTTGATTCCTAGGAATAATACTCCCCAAGATATCCACTCCTATAGATGGCTAATAAACCAGGCAATGATGGACATTTTTCAGTCACATGGTCTTCTGTACAGAAGCCACAAACTAAAATGTTATGTAATGGGCACTCCCTTGAGGAATTCTTCCTCCTGCATCTTGGGCAATATATGCTCATTGTTGCATTTTCCTCCTCTTATTTCTTTTTTAGTTTAAGGGTATCCAACTGGGAACCTATTGTGCTTAAGATGTCAGTATTAAAGTTTTATAAAAGGTTCCCTATCTCTGCTCTCGTAATACCACCTGAACTAACTGGTTTTAAGCTTCTGTTGTAAGGGTCTCGAACATTCTTTCCTGTTTTGGCTCTACTCATTGAGTAGTTTTTACACATTTCACATATTTTAGCAAAAGTTTTATGAGAGATGTCACCTGATGCCATCAGGTTAAGCATATCCAAATATTCTTATGAAATTCCCTTAAGGAAAAGAGCCCTAATTGCATCCTCTGGGAGTTCATGGTATTTTGACTTCTGGGAGATATAACTAAATCTTTCCATATAATCTTCGAGGGTCTCGTCTTCTAATTGTTGGATTTTAAAAATGTCATTATGAGACTCTTTGGTCTTGCAGTGGTATTGGTACTTCTTGAGAAATATGTCTTTCATGGCTTCCCAAGACCTAATACTGGATTCTCCCAACCCCGTGAACCATCTTAGTGTAGATTCTTTGAGGGTGGTAGGAAAGAGTTTTAATTTATGGGCATCTTGTATGTAGTTGTAGCTCCTACACAAGATTTCAAATTCAAATAGGAAGGTGTATGGATCTTCATTGTTTTTACCATAAAAGGTAGGCAGTGTTGAGAGAGGAATATTCTTCATGTTGACATTTGGAGTGGTTTCCAAAATCGGAAATCCAAAGGTAGTTTCGGTTTGGTTTCCAGTTTCTTCTTCCTTTCTATGTCTTACATTGTTATGGTATTCCTGATCATCCATATTGGCTTGATTTCTGAAAAGAGAGTACCTAGGTGGTTTTATCTTTGAAGAAAACAAAATTTCCCTTTGATGGAAAGGTCTTCCTACGGATTGGATGTCTGGGACTCTACTCGAGCCGGTTGAGACTATTGGTGCCAAAGTTTATGTGTCAGTTTGAGAGATAATTACATCGACTGAAATACCAAACAAAAGATTCACCTGTTCAGGGTCTATGATATCTTTAAATTTAGGGTCCCCTAGTGTTGGTGTAAAAGAAAATGTTGTATTGTTTGGTTCTGTAGAAGAATTGAGTGGTCTTGCCTCCTGTCCTAATATGATTGATGCGTCAATTTCTTGTTCTATAGTGCTCCCTGTATTAGTCTCTTTAGAGACTATTTTATCTCTTTGAGTTGAGCTAGCTCATGTTTTTCGGTATTGGTCTACGAATTTTATAAGAGGAATGTTCCTTCCCCCAAAGAGATTGGAAGGAGCCTTGGTTGAAAGGCCTATTCATGAAAGAAAGAAAAAAATAAAAGAAAAATCTACCATTTGATTCCTAGGTCTATTCATGAAAAAAAAAAAAAAAACTTCCATTGGGTTTGGGGGAACCTGCTATAGCAGATGCGCAGGTTCTTACCTCTCGTCTTAAAGTTTCCCCACCACCAAACTAATGCTAAGGTATAGAAATGATCTAATTCCTAACTACTTCTTACCTTGAGACAACTCCCCGACAACGACGCCAAAAATGATGGGTGTTCTATATGCACTAAAAAGGACACTTAAAACCCCTTAATTAAATTGTCAACCTGAGGTAAGTAAACTTAGAGTTGTAGCAAAATATATGCCAAAGGTAGAAGGTTGTTAGGATTATAATCTAACTAAGGAAGGCAATTATCTAAACATAATATACTCAAGCAAAGCTATCTAATGAGCAAATCCTACTAAGCAAATTGAAACTAGGTAATCTAAGTACTTTTGGGCCAAGGGTCGATGGATAGTTCCTAAGAAAGAAAATGAAAACTCTATGTAAAGAAAACTAGTTTAACATTAAGCAAAATCAAACAACTAAGCATAATAAGCAAATGACAAAAGAAAACTATTTTAACTTGCCAACCTACATTCAATGAGCAACTACCCTATGAAAGAAAATAAATAAGAAAGTAAGAAAAAGCACCTATCTAACCTATTAAAAAAAATAGACAAGTAGGAAAGACACCTAACTAACCTACTAAAGTAAAACACAAGTAAACAAAGGCACCTAACTAACCTACTAAAGAAAAAGACAAGTAATCAAAGACAACTAACTACTGCAAGCAATCAAAAACTTCTCATTGAACAACTATCTAGCCTAAGAGGCAAGTGGACTAAATGCTTAATGCAAAACTATTTCTAATGCATGAAAGGAAATCTAAGAGGCAACTGGACTAAATGCTCAATGCAATGCATGAAAGGAAATCTATT
>ML785799.1:625820-646304 GCA_009831015.1 Picea engelmannii | reverse complement strand
TAAACTATGAAAGTAAATTAACAATCTATATTAACCAACAACTAATTAAATGAAATCTGATATAAAACTGAAGTAAACAAGCTATAATCAAAAATTGAAATTAAATCTATCCATCCATCAATCCTTGTCAAAAGAAAATCCAAATTAAAAACTTTGTTCTATCTAATTAAAAATTTGTTTTAAACTATACTAGAAAAACATAAAAGAAAGCATAATCTAACATCTAAATGCACATGGGGTTAGTGTAGAGAGAGAGACTTTCTAATTGCACACAGGGTTAGTATAGATACTTGCAAGTCTGTTCCTAATCTACAAAATCAATACATGCTAATGCATATCATCATCTAACCTGCAAAAGAAAAGAAAGAGAATTCAGCTACAGCAAATTAATTAACTAAATAAAAATATACATGTACAGGAAATAAGAAAGAGTAATTAAATTAGGAATTCCATAAACAAACATAAGAACAATCACCAGATTGTTGGTGGCCCCCCCAGCAAGTCGTGGCTACCTCCTACAAGCACACCACGAACTTAACAAGCCGAATTCACCATGAAATCTTGAACATGGAGTTCTGGCACAATTCTGGCAATGTAAAATACTAAAATAGAGGAAAATGAATTTGTCTCTAATCTAATGGCTCTTCTACCTGCTTAACAATCTTATGACCATCCTAGCAGTATTTATAAGCTTACAACCCAAGTGGTCAACCACAGGAGGGTCAAACCACTTCTAATTTCGGCAAATTACAATAAATGATGCCTTAACTGATAAAACGGAGCGAGCCAATAAACACCTTCTTTGGACAATTGAAACTGAGTTGTATAGAGATCAGTAGTTGGAGGGGGTGATCATGAACAAAACACATGTTCCCGATTCGCCCAACACTGGCCACCAATGCCATAACCGCCAATCGCCTTCCATTTCTGTGCAATACGGAGTGCTGGACAGAGTGCTGGAACGAGTGTCGAATCAAGTGTCAAAGCTAGAAACATGGTGCGTTTTTTCCCTGTAACACCAAAAAACGTGAATTATCTCTTAGAAATCATCAAACGTGATGAATTATACTTGATTCAATCATTAAATATGAATTACATGTACCTTATGGCGATCATACCATTTTATCATGAAATTCTTCAAAAAGATCCTTTAAAAGATGAAAAACGCATATGTACATGTGGAAAAAATTTAAAATAACCATCATGAAAGTGATCATATCTCTAGGCCAACAATATACACGCATAGGGATTTGAGGTTTGGCAATCAGTTGTAGATGGATACAAAGAACCAATAGTTCTGCCAACAAATGACAATGGAAAGAAACTCAGTCTAAATAATTCAAAAGATGCAAATGCACTTATGAATGGTCTTAGTGATTCAGTTAAAAACAAAGTTATACATTGTAGCTCCGCTAAAGATATTTGGGACAAACTTCAAAATATTTATCAAGGAGATTCAAAAGTCAAAGCAACAAAGATTCAAACTTATAGTGGTAAATTCGAACAACTAAAGATGAAGGAAGATGAGAATATTGCAGCTTACTTCTTATGAGTTGATGAAACAATGAATGAAATCATAGGAATGGGAGAAGAAGTTGATGAATCTGTAATTGTTCAAAAGGTACTAATATCTCTTCCAATGAGATTTGATCCTAATATCTCATCACTAGAGAAAAGAGCATATCTAGACTCAATAAGCATGGATGAACTACATGGCATCTTCACAGCCAATGAAATAAGAACTGAACAGGAAAATCTAGGTATTAAAGAAGCAACATTCAAAACATCCAAAAGGTCAAAGAAAAAGGAAAAAGAATATAGCAACAGCAGTGACATCTTGGAAGATGATCAAGAAGTGGCCAACTTTGTTAGAATATTGAAAAAGGGAACCAATGACAGATATAAAGGTAAGCTTCCATTGATTTTTTTTAACTGTGATGGTATTGGTCATTTTGCGAACAAATGTCCTCACAAGAAAAAGAAAAAACATGAAGAGAATGATTCAAACAACAAACAAACATATAAAGGAAAAAGAACCAAAAAGAAAGTCTTCAAGAAAAAAAATTTGCACCAAAGAAGACTGCTCCTCATCAGACGAAGATGAAGTCAGTGAAAGTGAGACAGAAAGAGTTCTATTCATGGAAATATAAGACACTGATAAAGAAGACATTGAAGAGGAGTATGAAGAAGCATAAGTTTACTATAGAGAAGAATTGTTGAATGTTATAGAATTTATAAAAAGAGAAAAGAAGATAAACAAGAAACTTCATGCAGAACTAGACAAGAAAGAAGACATTCAAAATTCAAACTCTGAAGAACTAGAACAAATGATCACTAAATTAAAGGTTCAAATAGAATAAGACAAAATAATCGAAGAAGCACTCAAAGATCAGCTGGAAGAAAAAGACAGGATCATTGGAAATTTGGAAGCAGAGGTTATTACATTAAGAAAATACCTCCAACAGAAGAATATGCAGAAGAGTTCAAAGGTTTTGGATAATATTATCAACATTCAAAGGCCACATCATGACAAGTTCGGGCTAGGATACAATCACACATAAAGAGGCTCAAGCTCCAAAACCACATATAAATAAACACAACCAAGAATTTATGCAGAAATAGTTAGAGGAGACAAGAATTTTTTCAGGGAAGATCATAGGGACACTCCTCCACCTAGAAGAGTCATATTTCAAAATCAGCAGCAGTCAGAAAAAAGCAAGCCTCAGGATGAAGAAGGATTCAGAAGAGTAACTATTTTTAGAAGATCTTTAACTCCCAGGTATCAAACTATCTTTTTTGGTTTATGTTATGAATGTAATAATTTTGGACATAAAGTTGTAAATTGCAGAGATAATAGAAGGAACATAAACAACTTTGAAATTCATGCACAAAATGGTTATCCAATAAGGCTTAATGAAACACAGAGAAGAATCTAAAACAGGTTTGAATCATTGAAAACTAAAGTGGAATGCTACAAATTAAAAAACTTTGAACACATGGCCAAAGATTGTAGAATGGCAATCCCTCCTAGAGAATCACAACAGAATAACAACAGTCACAGAAAGGAACCTCGACAGAGAATATGGATAAGAAAGCAAGATCAATTTAACAATGAAGAATGCACACTCGCTCTACAATATAAACACAAGAAACGTGGTTGGTATGTTGACAGTGGTTGTTGAAAACACATGACAGGTGATGAAGACAGGTTTCCTACATTAAGAAAGGAAAGAGATGGATCAGTCTCTTATGGAAATGATGACTCGGCTAGAATCATTGGAAAAGGCATAGTTAGAATTGGAAAAAAGAATACCAAGGCAGAAAATGTTTTACTAGTGGAATATATGAAACATAATCTTCTAAGTGTAATTCAAATGTGTGACCAAGGTCATAAACTTACATTCGATTCACAGAAGTGAAAGATAAGAAACGCATGTTAAAGAAAATTGATTGCAATAGTTGCAAGAACTTCAAGCAACATATATGTATTTAGTGAAATTGGAAATGGAAAGTGTTGTCTAGGAAAGGAAGATGAAGTTTGGATATGGCATAGAATAATGGGTCACATAAACTTCGATAACCTCGTCAAAGTCATCAAAAAGGAAGAAGTCAGATAAATTCCCCAGATCATGAAACCAACCAACACATTATGCAAGCATTGTCAACAAGGAAACCAAACAAAGACCAAGTTCAAATCAAAGGAATACTCAACGACAAGACCACTGGAAATTGTGCATACTAATATAGTTGGACCAACTAAAACAAAGGGTTTAAAAGGTGAGAAATACTTTATGTTATTAGTTGATGATTATACAAGAATGACTACAGTTTTCTTTCTCAGGAATAAGTCAGGAGCATTTGAAAACTTCAAGGTTTACAAGGAAATGGTTGAAAATGAAATGGATTCAAAAATCAAATGTTTGAGATATGATAATGGAGGAGAGTTTACTTCAATGGAATTTATGGATTTCTGCAGCAAGCATGGAATAAAAAAGAATTTTTTTGTTGATAGGACACCTCAACAAAATGGAGTTTTTGAAAGAAAGAAAAGGACAGTACAATAAATGGGTTCAGCAATGTTAATGGATTCTCAATTGAAAAATATTTTTTGGACACATGTAGTGCATACAACAGTTCACATTCAAAATAGAGTAATGCTCAGAAAAAACAGTGGAAAAACTCCCTATGAACTATGGAAGGGAAGACCAGAAAATGTGAAGCACTCCAGAGTGTTTGGAAGAAAATGCTACATCAAAAGAGAAGATGGAAGAATGGGAAAGTTTGAATCTCATGTGGACAAAGGAGTAATTGTCGGTTACTCAAGTACAAGGAAATCATACAAGTGTTACAATCTAAGGCTCAACAAAGTTGTGGAAAGCATCAATGTATCAGTTGATGAAATAGGTGGACGAAAATTAAAGGAAGAAGAAAAGGAATCAGTCGAACAAGTTTACGAAGAATAAGCAAATGATGAAGAAGAAGAAGAAGGGGAAGATGAATAAGATCATATAGAAGTAGAAGAACAAATTCAGCAAGTTCCTCCAAAGACACCTAGCAAATGAGTACAGAAGAATCATCCTTCAGATCATATTATCGAAAACAAGGATCCAGGAGTTGAGACTAGAAGAAGAATTTGTTCACCAGAACAACTGCACCTAGCACTTGTATCTACCAATGAACCAGACAGTTTTGAAGAGGCCGACAAGGATGAATTCTGGAAAAAGGCCATGAATGAAGAATTGGATCAAATAGAGAAGAATGACACTTGGGAATTGGTTCCAAGACCAAGATACAAGAATGTGATTGGCACAAAGTGGGTTTTCAAAAATAAATTGAATGAAGATGGACATGTTACAAGGAACAAAGCTAGATTGGTATGTAAAGGATACGCATAGATTGAAGGGATCGACTTTGAAGAGACATTTTCCCCATTTTCCAGAATGGAAGCAATCTGATTGATCTTAGCTTATGCATTCTCCAAGAATATTAAAGTGTATCATATGGATGTGAAATCAGCCTTTCTAAATGGGGAACTTGAAGAATGTTGGAGTTACTTCGCACATGCCTAGGATTTATTTTTCCTAAGGTTATTCCTTGTTTGTTAGTCATAATTAGTCATTATCCAGACTCCTATATTTTAGAGGAGAATATTCCACCTGGAGAATATTTTCTTTCAGTTGACACTTCAGTTTGACTAGTTGAGTTGAGTTTAGATGTTGCATTAGGATCATCACCATGAAACATTGGGATCATCACCATGATAATTCAAACTTTCCTTGGTTTCATTACCAAAGTGGCGCATTAGCCTTGATTTCCTGAGTTAAATCCTCACTACTCTATGTTCAGTCGGTTAACTGAAGACTAGTTGACTAGTTAACTCAACTAGGTGGCAATTCACTCTCGTAATTGCCTGAGAGACTAGAATAGGTGGCATTTCACTCCCGTAACTGTTGGTGTGTCTCCATATCACTCTATACCACCACTATGGTGCATTGGTTCACCTCAAGTCTAACTCATTGAGATATACAGAGTATATCATGTGTAAATTATTCATTATTCACAACGGTTAATGAGAATTCTTCCATTCTTTCTCCCCTTCTTCTTCTTTCTCCAATTCTCTCTACAAATGTGTGTATTATTGTTTAGATAGATCTATTATGTGCAGATTCAACACATTTACAAAGAATAATTCTACATTTAACAACCAAAAGGATTTAATATTTAAAAGAACGAAGATTATGTGTGTAGGTTGAAGAAGGCCTTGTATGGTCTAAAACAGGCTCCCAGAGCATGGTACTCTAGACTGGATAAATATCTACAGCAAGCAGGGTTTAGAAAAGGAAGTGCATACAACAACCTCTACATCAAGGTAACTCAAGATAGTATTTTATTAATTGAATATTGTGTTGATGGTATTATTTTTGGAAGTGGTGATGACAAGTTAATCCGGAAATTTGCAAAGGATATGCAGAATGAATTTGAAATGTCATTACTTGGAGAACTATCCTTCTTTTTGGGTCTTCATATATGTCAAAGTAACCAAGGAATTTTTATTTCTCAATCTAAGTATATCATAGAAATGTTAAAGAGGTTTTGAATGGAAGATTGCAAACCAGTTAACACTCCTATGAAAACAAGTTGCAAATTGAGCAAAGATGATGATTCAAATTCTGCAGACTAGAGGCAATACAGGTCAATGATTGGAATCTTACTATATGTGACAGCATCCAGACCAGATGTAATGTAGGTAGTTGGATAGGTGGAACAATTTCAAGCAGCACCAAAGAAAGCACATGTCTTAGCAGTGAAGAGGATTTTCAGATATCTCAAGGGCACAAAATTTTGGATTATGGTATCCAAAAGGAAAGGATATATCACTCATTTCCTACACACATGCAGATTGGGAAAGTTTCATTGATGACTAACGAAGCACTAGTGGAGCGACATTCTACTTGGGTGAGTGTTTGGTATCTTGGCTAAGAAAGAAACAGTCATCAGTATCATCATCTATAGCTAAAGCAGAGTATATTGTAGCAGCAACATGTTGTACATAGGTTCTATGGATGAAACAAACTTTGACAGATATAGAGCTTGACTATGATGAGCCCATTCCTATATATTGTGATAATACAAGCGCTATCAGTATCTCAAAGAATCCAATGATGCACTCCAAGACGAAGCATATTCCAATCAAGTATCACTTTCTACAGGAACAGGTTGCAGAGAAGAAAATCATAGTTGAATATGTGGGGACAAAGGAACGGGTTGCAAATATCTTCACAAAACCGCATCCAAGGGAATTCTTTGAGCATATTCACCAAAGACTCAAAGTAATTTCTACTCCCAAATGAATTATTTTGAATGCTTATCTTATATGTCTTATAATTACATGAGGAAGCACCATACAAAGTACATTTGAGGTTGGGGGAATAGGTTCAGGAAGAGTTCAATCAAGGGGAGCATCCCCAAGGATAGTTCATTTAGGGGAGCAGCCACAGACGGGAAGTTACCTTTGTCATTGATTTCAAAGGGGGGGAGATTTATCAGATGCAGGATAGAGAGTTATATGCTTAGAGAGAGAGAGTGGAGGAATGCTTCCAGGGGGAGCGATGGTCACAGGGGGAGCATGAGTGATATGACTTCAGTATTGTATCAGAGTGTTTTCATCAATGCCAAAGGTGGAGATTATTTATTAATTGGGTTGGTTGTCATTGATGTCAACCCTTGAAGCAATTTTGGTAGCCTCAAAAGTATGATTAAGGGAATTCATTTTTATATATGTATAATGGTATGAATTTTAATATGTTTTCAGGTAAGACTATTCTATATGGATAGTACATGTCATGCCATTTACGGTGATATGCAGAATGTGACATAACTCCTCACAGTTAGAGAGTTATGGCCTGGTGAAGTTGGAGAACCCTCACGAGTTATCTAGAAGGTCAAAGAAGTCAAATTAATTCTAGAATCTCCTAGATGAAGTTGACTAATAAAGTGGTTGCAACAAGAAGTTAGTTAAGGGAAAAGAAGTTAAGAATTGACTAATTATAGAAAATCTAGTTGCAACAAGAAGTTGTGCGTAAAGATAATTTATTTAAATAATAAAGTAGTCAAAGTGGTTGCAAAGAGAAATTATTTAAATAATAAAGTGGTTGCAACAAGAAGTAGTGAGTTTACTATTTATGGATAAGTCAAAGTGGTTGCAAAAGAAATTAATTAAATAATAAAGTTAGTTGCAACTAGGAGTGGAGAACTTACTATTTGTAGAAAGTGGTTAAGTTAAGTGGAAAAAGTGGTTAAGTTAAGTGGACAAGTGGTTAGAAGTGGGTTAGCCCTAAAATAAGGAAAGTGGGTTAAGTTGGTTAAAAGATAACCCCTTGAGGAAGCTACATGGAAGTATAAATAAGAGAGAAATGCTCTCCCACTAGTACGTATTGAATATCATTGAATATATATTTTATGAAAGGTTATTTGGGTAGGCATTATTGATAGAAAAAAGTTTGGCAGAAAAAGTGTGGTAGCAAAAGTGCAGCAGGAAAATCGTAGCAGAACAAGTGCAGCAAGAAAACCGTAGCAGAAAAATCGCAACAGCAAAACCGTGACAACATAATCGCGGTAGCAGAACGCTACAAGAAGAAAAATGTATGGTTTTCATATGTGTAGTGTTGAATTTATGAATAAAGTTGAGGGTTTTCCTTGTAAATATGTTGGATGCCCTCTTGGAATTTTAGGGCTTGATGTAGAGTTGATCTGAGGCAGATCTACTGAAGTTTAGTATCGGTTCATGTTTGAGGGATTTTGGTTGAGGTATGTTGTTGAAGTTATTGGTACAAATAGAGGTTGTATAACAGTGAGGTTCTAGCACATGGTTTTAGGTACAGACTTATGGTATAGTGTTTGAGTTATATGTGATCAGATCAGAATTATTTATGAGTATACAGTGACAGGTTTCTCAGTGACATATTTGACAAAACAGGTTGTGGCAGTGACATATTTGATAAAACGGGTTGTGACAGTGACATATTCAATTTCTACATTTGGCACTTATATTTTAGGGCGGTTGGATGGGGAACGGATAGGTGGTTTTAGCCACCTCTGGTTGTAGTCGAAGAACATAGGGGTTTGTAGCCTCCTTCTAGTTGTATCCAGAGAATTGGGGAGTTGGAGCTTCCCTCAGATTGTAGCCTAAAAATAGGGGGTTGGAGCCTCCTTCTAGTTGCAACTGGAAAACAAAGGAAGTTGGTTCTTCCAATGAATGTAATTCTTAAAGACAAATAAGAAAAAGTGTTATATGGTTTTCTCCTGTAATAGGTTTCCACGTAAAAATTATGTTGTACTGTGTATGTGTATGATTGTTCATTTGTTAATGATTTATTTACTTTGAACTTATTTAATGATAATTCTATATTGATAATAAAGATAAATAACACTTGCATATTGTGGTTAAAAGGATTAAAATTATATATTACTAATTCACCCCCCCCCCCCTCTTAGTAATCCAACAACCTCCATGTCTTCCTGTGTAGCATATAGCATAGTCCTCCATGCCACATAAATACCTGAATACTCACTTGACAATAGTCAAGTGCTCCTTTCCAAGTGTTGACATGTACCTTCTCAACAACCCTACTACATGGGAAATGTATATTCGAGTGAAGACCATCGCATACATTAGACTACCAAAAACACTTGCATAGGGAACATGTTCCATGTCCTCATTTCTTCCTATGTATTTGCACACTGGTCAACGGTTAGTCTTGCTCCCACATAAATTGGCACCTTCACTGGTTTGCAATCCTGCATGTTGAATCATTTCAAAATTGTTTCAATATACTTCATTTGATTCAACTAGATCTTTATAGTGGCTCGATCTCTCTTAATCTCCATTCCTAGAATGAATTTCGATGCACCAAGATCCTTCATGTCGAACTTGGAGGATAATTGATTCTTCACCTCCTTTATTGTGTCCATGTTGTTTCCAATAAGAAACATGTCATCGACATAAAAAGCTACATATATGAAATTCCCACCTTCTTCCTTGGAATATATGCAGTGATCAGCCTTGCTTCTCAAAAATCACAAACTAAGGATGTATGTTTTGAAGTTCTGGTACCACATCCTTGGTGATTGCTTTAGGCTGTAGAGGGATATTTTTAGTTTTCACACCAACTCTTACTTTCCCTTTACTACAAATCCTTCAGGTTGTTTCATGTATATTTCTTCCTCCAGTTCCCCATGTAGGAACATTGTCTTCACATCCATATTTTCTATTTCCATGTATAATGTTGCAGCCAGAGACATTAGTACTCTAATGGAAGTTAGTTTTGCAATGGGAGAAAAAATCTAACCAAAGTCAACTCCCTCAATTTTGGAATAACCTTTCACTACTAGTAGAGCTTTATACTTCTCAACTTGTCTTGTGACATTCATCTTCTTCTTGAATTCCCTTTTTCTATCGATGGGATTTCTTCCACTAGTTAACTTGACTAAATCCCATGTCTCATTCTTGTGCAAGGATTCCATCTCTTCGACCATGGAATACTTACATAGTTTACCCTCTACTGATTCAACTGCCTCACCGACCAACTTGGGCTCATTGTCGATGGAAGTTAGCACGAATGTGGAACGAAAGTCATGTGGACTATACCTTTCGACTAGTTTTGTTATTCTTTCTAACCTCCTTACAATAGGACTATGTTGTTCCACCTCTTCCTCAAGTTCAATCGACTCATCTGAATCATCTTCTTCGTTCCTCAGTTCAAACTGCATCGTCTTAGGATTATTCTCATTCTGAACAAATTCTTCAGGCTCGGACTTACATTTGAGTTCTTTGAAGACCACATCTTGATTGTACACTATTCTCCTTGATGCCGGATCCCAGAGCTTACACCCTTTCATTCCTTCTTTATATCTAATGAAAATACACTTGAATGCCTTCTTGTCTAGCTTGTTCCTCTTTTCCTTGGGAACATTCACAAATGCATCACAGCCAAATACTTTGAGATGTGCAACCAAAGTCTTTTTACATGACCATACCTCATGTGGATTCATGTTGACTAGCACCGATGAAAGAGATATATTCACCAGATATCTTGCAGTGTCAACTACCTCCACCCAAAATTTGTGTGTGATCCAAACACAATTGAGCATGCTCATTGCCTTATCCATCAATGTTTTGTTCATTCTCTCAGAAAATAAATTTTGTTGTGGGGTATATGGTGTGGTATTTTTGTATATTTTAACCTTGTACAATATTTACTGCAAACATATTTTTAGTAAAAGAACAGAAAATATACAATGGCAAATACAAAAATTACACCGAGATTTTTCCCCAAGAAACCCAAACCGAGAAAACCACCATATTCTATATTCATTCATAGTGATACATTGTTTATAATACAATATACATATAGGATCCAATGGCATCCAAAACCCTAACCCAATGACCTGGATTAGTCAATAACCCTAATTCCTTAACCGGAAATAGAAAACCATCGGCAAAAAATCCATGTGCTGAAAAACCACCTATATATGTGACATGTTTCCTGAGGCAGAAAAAACAAATCGAGGGGGCTAGCAGCCCCCCCTCCAACCCCCCGACGCAACACACAGAAACTACTAATCGTGCAAAGAATACAAAACATACCCAACAATTTTTGTGTTCTATGCCACACTTATTACAGAACTGATCAAATTATTTTCCACATAATTCACCATCCTTGTCAGTTGTCATCACCTTAATATTCTTATCTGTCTGGTTTTCTACAATATCTTTAAACTCTTTAAATTTATCGAAAACCTATGATTTATTCCTTAGGAAATATATCCATGTCTTCCTGGAAAAATCATCTATGAAGGAGACATAATACAAGGATCCACCAAGTGAAGGCACTGAAACTGGGCCAAACACATCACTATGCACCAATTCTAGAATCCGATTTTCCCTTGTCTCTTTAGATGGAAACCTCACCCGACTTTTTTTTCCATATATGAAATGTTCCCAAAAGTCGACCTCTAAACCACATTCAGGCTAACATTTGACCATACCTTTGTTGTGCATAGATCGAAGTCCTTTTTCTCCAATCTGTCCCATGATCTCATGCCATAGCATGGTCAGGTCAATTTTATCATGTCTTGTTGAGTTGGTTTGTACCGACTCATCCCGATTCAGATCGAGTTGAGTTGAAGTCAAGTCGAATTCAAGGGAAACAATGTTGTTGCATCTAGTCAAGTCAACATTCCCTAATAACTTGTATAGAGTTCCAATCTGAAATCCTTTCATTAATACCATCGCACCTATGACCATCTTGCACGAATCCTTCTAAAATAGAGTGTGTAGCTCAACATCACTCATCTTACTAATAGATATCAAATTTCTTGCCAAACCTAGAATGTGTAGCACACCTAGAAGGGTTATTTTCCTCCCATCATGCAATATCAGTTGAACTCTTCCTCGTCTGACAATTTTGATTGTGAGTTGTCCCCCAAGAAAACACCACCTCCATCATATCGTTCATACTCATAGAACCATTCTCTATGTGGTTTCATATGATAGGATGCTCCTGAGTCGATCAACCAAACACCTTGATTTGACTGTGTATTGGTCGATGCCACACATTACCTCCCTTATCTAGGGTTGTATTTCTCTGAGTAGACTCCTTCTCCTTGGATCACATACTTACTTCCATCACCCTCGAATTACAGTCCTTTTTGTAATGCTCATCTTTACCTCATTTCCATCATCTTCTTTTCAACTGAATCAGGGATTTAGATCTACCCTTCGACTTAGAATTTCTACCAGATAATTTTCCTTTATCTCTTTCAACCGTTCGACCTCTCACCACTAAAGCATCTTTGGTCGATCCTTCCATGTTCTTTCTTCTAATTTCTTCTGATAGTAGAGAAGCAACCATGCCTTCTAGCACTAGTGTTGTTGTATTACTCCATATTGGTCCTAAAGTCTGCACCTAACTGCTAAAGGGAAAATCTAGGCTGCCTCAAGTTTTGGAAAGATTATTCTTTGATAATTTGATTTTGTAGGTCAGCTCAAAGATGGATTTTGGGAAGACGGTGATCTGGTTGGACAAAAGGCATAGTCTGAAGGTAGTTTCTCCTTTTCTACTAATATGGATATTAATGGACATTTTGGGATATTAAAGACACACATAGGAGACAATAGCCAAGAATGCAATGAATCGCTCTCTATATGAGAAATAAAGACTTAAAATAATATCTTAAGACTTCAACAAAAATCTAGATGCAAATCATCTAACAGGTGGTTAATTAGTTAATCTCTTCACTAAACAATAGTTGTATAACAGGTTGCATAATCGGTGAAAAATAAACTAAAACTATGGTTGAAAGAATAAGGAAATGTACTTTGCACAAAACACATAATTTGCATTCAAGATCGGATTAAACACATACAAATTTGAGTAAGAAAAACAACTTACATCAACATATATTCAATACGTAGAGAAACTTATAATCTTGTAAGTAGGTCTGACCCTTCTGATCCTTCTCTTTTCCACCAAAAGCGAGCCTTAAAACATACAAAAACTGCATATTTATTATAGTTGCAAAGGCTCTCGTCCATCTAGGACTGAGGCTTCACTATGTGCTCACAGTTGTAAACAACTTATTAACTTAATATGACACTGCTGGAGTGCAGTGATGAATACTTCAAACTTAACTTAATTTAAAGGGACATGATTCATATCAAACACAAATGACCATTTATAATGCATTAACTTGAAATGTCTCAACTTAAATAACTGAAAAATGTTGTTGATGGTAGACCAGACTGATGCATAAGTTGAATTGCACTGAGCCTTTGATAGAAACTGACTTGGAATGACAAAGGTGAGTGATGTGTCGATCATTGGCATGCTTGCACGTTGTTTGAGGCCATTGGAAATGATTGGATGTGTTGACAGCTCCTTCTTGATCTATACCATGATTTTCAATCTCAGAACTATTCTAGGAGATTAACATTCGGGCGTCTTTTATTCTCAAAATGAATGTGATCTTCCGATTAGTTTTGAAAATCTGTGATCTGAGGGACCCTCTACCTTAGAGATCCTGCTATATTTTTCTTAGTCTACCAATTTTATATTTCTTCTAACCCTTTTTAGTGATGGTGCCAATTCGGGACTTTGGGGGTTTTGGAAGTTTGGTCCTTCGACGATTTTGACCTATGCTGAGTTGAAAAAATCTTAGATTAGTACGGGCCCAGAGTGATGTAGCATCTTGACGTCACTTCAGGACTTCAACGATTTAGTACTTCAGTGTTTGGGAGCTTCTGGATGTAGAGCATGGAAATATCTCGAAGTAGTACAGGCCCGAAGTGATGTGTCCCGGAAGGATAATGACATGTGTCACTCGAAATTGAAAAGATGACGTGACCCAAGGTGCCTAAAATGAATTTCATATGCCATTGCCATATGGATGACATGTGTCAACACCATATGGTTTCAACATGTCTTGGCAAATGAGTGTCGTGTGCTTCGGCACTTCAGGCTTCGGGAGTTTTTGGATGTGCAACGTGAAATCCCGGAGTGACTTTCTCACGGAGTGATTAGCTAGTGCTTATCACTAATTAACTCTGCCTTAAGCCTTGTTTAACATTAAATACTTTAGGACTTCAGGGTTCAGGAGTTTCTGAATGTAGAGTATGGATATCTCCTGAATAACTAACCACTCAAAGTGGCGTGGCATTTCGGGGCTCCGGAACTTCACCACTTCGGCTCTTCGGAGATCTGTGATTATTTTTAAACCTCATGCGATGTTGAAAACCTTGAATGCATGAAATCTATCAATCTGAGTGGCCTGTTGGATCTTCGTCGTTGCACTTTTAACATTTCTATTCCCACAATCTGAGCCTGAAATTGTCTGCTTTTGAATTGTTGTGTTCTTCTTTTGGATGTTTCTTGTGCAAAAAAAGGAGTTGGTCAACCCGCTACATGCACTATTAGTGGTAACTTGATGACATGAATTTCAAACCAAATCATTAACATGCAATTACCCCTCAAGAAAACAAAAATATGGCAGGATGAATCAATTAAAGAGAAAAAATTAAAACGTGGAGAATAACTTAACAAGAAAAAAACAAAGAATCGAGATTTAAGAAGATGTTATAGGTGAATCAAAGGGGTAGGGACGTGATGCAAACCTAAGTTCTAACATTGGCCCCAACCGGGGATAACACTTCCTTGTGAGGTGATAAGAACAGTAGATCAAGTGCCTTACTTCTCAATAACTTGCTCCCACCTTCCTTTTCATACCTTTGTTTTTGTCTGCCAATCGTGTATCTCTGGAGTTCAAAACAGTAACTACACCCCAGTGCCTTTGTTGTGCTATGGAGTCTTTATTCAATATGAAACTTAAAACTATAGCTACACCCTAATGCCTTTGTTGGGATATGAAGTCTTATTTCCAATCTACTGTATAAACAAACTAAAAATGAAATTCTCGAATGCTGAGCTTTATTCAACACACCACTAATCTACTTAACTGAAAACAAAGTAATCGGTGTAATCAGATTTCTAGTGGAGCCATACAAGAATTTGATTAACAAGATGCAATTGACCTCCATATTTAAGTACAAATATGATAGTAGGAACTGAAAAATATAGCAACAACTTACAATCTCGAGGCCCATACTTAAAGTTTTGAAATTCTTCCTTCACAAAACGAATGACAGAAAATTCTTTAATCCAATTTCACTGCATCTAGACTTCTACAGGATCTGAAAAAACATAAGAACCATACCCCTTCTGATAATGAGCATCAATATTTATTTCAATATGATCCTCAAAACTATAAGTTTGTTGTATGCTTTTTATTTTGTTGATGAATGTGCATCATTTCAGTTGTGTAATATCCACTTCATAGTAAAAATTTGAAAATCCTCCAGTCAAGACAATTTTTGGCAACAACGTCCCATTTGGTTGGCCAACCAAGGTATTTCCTTCACTGTTGTTTAAAAAATATGCTTCACAACTGTCATAGACTAGTTTGTTGCTAAGAAGTTCCATCTGTATCATTGTAGAACTCTGCTCCTCATCATCAAGAGATTTATCAGATATGGGTTGGTCTTTAAAAAATCCTTAAACTTGAACTTCAAAATTCTCCATTTCATGAGATCCTTGGGAGATTGGATACATAATAGTAGCCTAATCTATGTAAAATTTTGGAGCATCAATCTTATCATAACAAACATTGTTATAGATATCTGATATAATGTCAAACATTTCTACAAAATCCTTATCAGCTTTTTTGTCATAAGAACAATCAATAAAAATTTCCTCCTGAACAGAAAAACTAGAGAATATTTCACAAGGGGATGACTACTCTTCCACTTGTTTAACATTAACATCTTTCTCATTCATATTACTAGAGGAACTGACTATAGACTTATTCATATATAAATCAAACTCCTCGCAGAAATTTTCAAAAAGAAAAACAGTTGGAAAAAACCTTTTACAATGATCATTAAATGTTGCATGGAACTCTTTCAGGGAAGATATGATAGAAGGAGGCAAGGATAGGTACCATTCAAGATTCTCTCCCTCTAATGAGTACATTAACATATTCATTAATGCATCCTCATGATGTATATCCAACTGATGCATTACTTCATGGAATTCAAGCAAATGATCTGCAGGGTTATCATCTTTATCTTCTCTAAATATGGGAAAGTAATCACCCCATTAATTTATAGTAGGAACAGTATTTGGAAAACCAGGAACAACGAAGAAATTAAAAGGATCAAACCTCCGAGCCAAGATGGATTCCATTTGAAAATGTGACTTCTTAAAACTGCGGCATCGCCACTAGATCCTTTAACCATGGAGTCGTCAGGTGAATGATCTACAGTCTAAATGTGTCTGGTCCTTGTTAGCCATCAAGGATCAGATCTGATCGTTGTCGTTCTCCGAGGGAAATATATTCCGTTACTTCGTTCCCCGGAAATGGCACCAGAATATGTTGGTCCTAAAGTCTACACCAGACTGCTAAAGGGAAAATCTAGGCCACCTCAAGTTTTGGAAAAATTATTCTTTGATAATTTGATTTTCTGGGTCAACTCAAGGATGGATTTTGGGAAGACGGTGATCTAGTTGGACAAAACGCATAGTCTGAATGTAGTTTCTCCTTTGCTATTGGTATGGATATTAATGGGCAGTTGGGGATATTAAAGACACACACAGGAGACAATAGCCAACAATGCAATGAATCACTCGCTATATGAGAAATAAAGACTTAAAATAATATCTAAACACTTCAACAAAATATAGATGCAAATTATCTAACATGTGGTTAATTAGTTAATATATTCACTAAACAATAGTTGTATAATAGGTTTCATAATCGATGAACAAATAAACTAAAATCGTGGCTGAAAGAATAAGGAAATGTACTTTGCACACAACACAGAATTTGCATTCAAGATCAGATTAAACACATACATATTTGAGTAAGAAAAACAACTTCCATCGACATATATTCAGTAGGTAGAGAAATTTACAATCTTGTAAGAAGGTCTAACCCTTCTTATCCTTCTCTTTTCCACCAAAAGTGATCCTTAAAACATACAAAGACTGCATATTTATCAGAGTTGCAAAGGCTCTCATCCATCTGGGACTGAGGCTTCACTATGTGCTCACAATTGTAAACAACTTATTGACTTAAATACGACATTGTTGGGGTGTAGTGATGTATAATTAAAAATTAACTTAATTTAAAGGAATGTGATTCATATCAAACACAAATGGCCACTTATTATGAATTAACTTGAAATGTCTCAACTTAAATAACTGAAAATTGTTGTTGATGGTAGACCAGACTGATGCATAAGTTGAATCGCACTGAGCCTTTGACAGAAAATGATTCAAAGTGACCGAGGTGAGTGATGTGTCCATCATTGGCATGTCTTTGTGTTGTTTGAGGCCATTGGAAATGATTGGATGTGTTGACAACTCCTTCTTGAGCTATACCATGATTTTCAATCTCAGAACTATTCTAGGAGATTAACATTCGGGCGTCTTTTATTCCCGAAATGAATGTGAGCCACATATTAGTTTTTCAAATCTGCGATCTGAGGGACCCTGCTACCTTAGCGCTCTTGCTATATTTTTCTTAGTCTGACAGTTTTAGATTTCCTATAACCCTTTTTGGTGATGGTTCCAATTCGGGACTTCGAGAGCTTCAGAAGTTCATCTTTTCGGTGATTTTGGCCTATGCTGAGTTGAAAAACTCCTGGAGTAGTACGGGCATGTAGTGACATGGAATCTTGATGTCACTTTGAGACTTTGGTGGTTCGGAACTTTGTTGTTCGGGAGTTTCTGGATGTAGAGAATGGAAATATCTCGGAGTAGTACGGGCCTAAAGTGACGTGTCCAAAAGGAGAATGACACATGTCACTTGAAATTGAACAGATTACGTGCCCCAAGGTGCCTGAAATGAATTCCATATGTCAATGCCAGATGGATTCCACATATCAGTTCCAGATGGCTGCCATGTGTCTTGGTGGATGAGTGTCATGTGCGTCGGCACTTTGGGCTTCAGGAGTTTTTGGATGTGCAGCATGAAAATATCCCAAAGTGACTTTCTCCCTGAGTGATTAGCTAGTGCTTATCACTCTTAACTCGGTCTTAAGTTGTTTTTAACATTAAATACTTTGGAACTTCTTAGTTTGGGAGTTTCTAAATGTAGAGTATGGATATCTCCCCGATAACTGAACACCCGAAGTGGCGTGGCATTTCGGGGATCCGGAACTTCAACACTTCATCTCTTCAAAGATCTGTTATTGTTGTTAAATCTCACGTGATGTTGAAAACCTCGAATGAACTAAATTCATCAATATGAGTGTCATGTTGGATCTCCATCGTTGCACTTTTAACCTGTCTATTCTCACAATCTGAGCCCGAAATTGACTGCTTTTGAATTGTTTTATTTTTCTTTTGGATGTTTCTTGTGAAAACAAAGGACTTGGTCGACCTGCTACATGCTCTATTAGTTGTATCTTGATGACACTTATTTCAAACCAAATCAATGACATGCAATTACCCCTCAAGAAAATAAAAATATGCCGCAAAGAATCAATTAAAGAGAAAAAATTAAAATGTGGAGAATAACTTAGCAAGAACAAAACAAAGAATCAAGATTTAAGAATATATTATAGGTGAATCGAAGGGGTAGGGACGTGATGCATACCTAAGTTCCAAAACTCCCTATAGACACGACTAAGTTATCCAAGGAGTCTGGAAAAGAACATAATAGGATTATACACTTCTCCTCTTTAGTGATTTTAATATTCACAGACAATAACTGGATTAAAATGGTGTTAAATGTATTTAAATTCTCAATCACCTAAATTCGATCACTCATTTTCATAAGGTGCAATTTATTTCTAAGAAACAACTTATTTACCAAATATTTCGACTAGTATAAGCTTCCCATCTTGTCCCACGGTTTCTTGGCCAAATATTCACCCAACACATTCAGCAATATTGAATCTGCAAGATAAATATGAATCGTACTTATTGGTCTTGTTTCGAGTTTCTCCCATTCTTTCATCGACATGCCTGTAGGTTGGGTACCTGGACAAACCATTTTTCCATTGTTCTCGATCTACAAGAATATCTTCCATTTTAAGCTTCCAAAGCTAAAAATTATGGCCATTTATTTTTTCTATCTCTATTATTGAACTACTTGCCATTCTTTACCATGATCTTTAACACAATTTATGACTTACAACTCTTATTGTACCTAGGGTTTAGTTCTCAGATTCAATATCGATAAATAAAGTTATGATAAACTCATCAAATCATAACACGACTCCGATACCACTTGTCAGGAAATAAGAGACACTTCCACACTAAACCTAGCAGAGGAGAAGAAAAATTTAATCAAGAATGTAAATGACAAAGCAATCACACAGTACACATAGATTTTACCCTAGAAACCCAAACCGAGAAAACCAGCATTCCTTGAGCGTTTTTCTCTCTTATTTTTTTATTCAATATGAATAAAAGGTTACATGTCTAACCTTGGTCCACACCTAAGACAAAATTGACATCATACCCTCTTTTCTTCGCAAGAACAACCCTATAGCCAATCTGGATTACATCTGCATGACTAGCAATCTACATATAAATATTTCTCTAAAGACTGGATATCCTATAATTAATTGATTCATTAGCCTTTACATCCTTACAAAATTCCTCTTTATAGGTTTTACAATAGGAAAAACCCTAATTAATTGGCACCCAAAAACGGTTACATATCCATGTAGATCATTGGCTACAAATACTGCAAATCTTGGGATTTTGTTACAATCGACTCCAAGTCATATTACAAGGCGACTACCATTCAACCTTCATTTGGTCTTCAATCGTTCTCCACACGTCTCCATGTCGACGTCATGTTGGTTGACCTCTTCAAATTTTTTTCGATGTCTTTACCATGTCGAATTGCCTCAACCTTCGACTTCAACTTTACCCGGTCAACTAACCTTGACCTTTGACTTGTTGTCGATCCACCTCGACTTTGACCTTCACTGCAAAGAATATAACAACCCAACAGGTACTCTATCTACATTTCATAATGATCGTGACTTACAAGGAAACTTTAGTAAGACTCTTTTAATATGTATAAAAAGGGGGAATTTACATATTGTTCTCACATATAAATAATAAGTAGTGGAGGTAGTAAAAATATGTACTGTTTCTTTGTGGGATTTGACAAAGCCTTTGACACAATCCTTAGACACTTACTATTAGAGAATGAGAATTTTAAGGTGTTGGGGCTTCTATGTTTTGTGATTTCATTGAGAATGACTCTCTATGAGATGATTAGTAGTATGTTTTTCACTCAACTAAGAAACATTGAGGACATACACAATGCTCTAGGTTTCAAACAAGGGAAATTGATCTACCCTACACTCTATGTGATATATTGATGAATTTGGTGATCTTATTTTAA
>ML785799.1:614894-625720 GCA_009831015.1 Picea engelmannii | reverse complement strand
TTTTCTACAATATCTTTAAACTCTTTAAATTTATCGAAAACCTATGATTTATTCCTTAGGAAATATATCCATGTCTTCCTGGAAAAATCATCTATGAAGGAGACATAATACAAGGATCCACCAAGTGAAGGCACTGAAACTGGGCCAAACACATCACTATGCACCAATTCTAGAATCCGATTTTCCCTTGTCTCTTTAGATGGAAACCTCACCCGACTTTTTTTTCCATATATGAAATGTTCCCAAAAGTCGACCTCTAAACCACATTCAGGCTAACATTTGACCATACCTTTGTTGTGCATAGATCGAAGTCCTTTTTCTCCAATCTGTCCCATGATCTCATGCCATAGCATGGTCAGGTCAATTTTATCATGTCTTGTTGAGTTGGTTTGTACCGACTCATCCCGATTCAGATCGAGTTGAGTTGAAGTCAAGTCGAATTCAAGGGAAACAATGTTGTTGCATCTAGTCAAGTCAACATTCCCTAATAACTTGTATAGAGTTCCAATCTGAAATCCTTTCATTAATACCATCGCACCTATGACCATCTTGCACGAATCCTTCTAAAATAGAGTGTGTAGCTCAACATCACTCATCTTACTAATAGATATCAAATTTCTTGCCAAACCTAGAATGTGTAGCACACCTAGAAGGGTTATTTTCCTCCCATCATGCAATATCAGTTGAACTCTTCCTCGTCTGACAATTTTGATTGTGAGTTGTCCCCCAAGAAAACACCACCTCCATCATATCGTTCATACTCATAGAACCATTCTCTATGTGGTTTCATATGATAGGATGCTCCTGAGTCGATCAACCAAACACCTTGATTTGACTGTGTATTGGTCGATGCCACACATTACCTCCCTTATCTAGGGTTGTATTTCTCTGAGTAGACTCCTTCTCCTTGGATCACATACTTACTTCCATCACCCTCGAATTACAGTCCTTTTTGTAATGCTCATCTTTACCTCATTTCCATCATCTTCTTTTCAACTGAATCAGGGATTTAGATCTACCCTTCGACTTAGAATTTCTACCAGATAATTTTCCTTTATCTCTTTCAACCGTTCGACCTCTCACCACTAAAGCATCTTTGGTCGATCCTTCCATGTTCTTTCTTCTAATTTCTTCTGATAGTAGAGAAGCAACCATGCCTTCTAGCACTAGTGTTGTTGTATTACTCCATATTGGTCCTAAAGTCTGCACCTAACTGCTAAAGGGAAAATCTAGGCTGCCTCAAGTTTTGGAAAGATTATTCTTTGATAATTTGATTTTGTAGGTCAGCTCAAAGATGGATTTTGGGAAGACGGTGATCTGGTTGGACAAAAGGCATAGTCTGAAGGTAGTTTCTCCTTTTCTACTAATATGGATATTAATGGACATTTTGGGATATTAAAGACACACATAGGAGACAATAGCCAAGAATGCAATGAATCGCTCTCTATATGAGAAATAAAGACTTAAAATAATATCTTAAGACTTCAACAAAAATCTAGATGCAAATCATCTAACAGGTGGTTAATTAGTTAATCTCTTCACTAAACAATAGTTGTATAACAGGTTGCATAATCGGTGAAAAATAAACTAAAACTATGGTTGAAAGAATAAGGAAATGTACTTTGCACAAAACACATAATTTGCATTCAAGATCGGATTAAACACATACAAATTTGAGTAAGAAAAACAACTTACATCAACATATATTCAATACGTAGAGAAACTTATAATCTTGTAAGTAGGTCTGACCCTTCTGATCCTTCTCTTTTCCACCAAAAGCGAGCCTTAAAACATACAAAAACTGCATATTTATTATAGTTGCAAAGGCTCTCGTCCATCTAGGACTGAGGCTTCACTATGTGCTCACAGTTGTAAACAACTTATTAACTTAATATGACACTGCTGGAGTGCAGTGATGAATACTTCAAACTTAACTTAATTTAAAGGGACATGATTCATATCAAACACAAATGACCATTTATAATGCATTAACTTGAAATGTCTCAACTTAAATAACTGAAAAATGTTGTTGATGGTAGACCAGACTGATGCATAAGTTGAATTGCACTGAGCCTTTGATAGAAACTGACTTGGAATGACAAAGGTGAGTGATGTGTCGATCATTGGCATGCTTGCACGTTGTTTGAGGCCATTGGAAATGATTGGATGTGTTGACAGCTCCTTCTTGATCTATACCATGATTTTCAATCTCAGAACTATTCTAGGAGATTAACATTCGGGCGTCTTTTATTCTCAAAATGAATGTGATCTTCCGATTAGTTTTGAAAATCTGTGATCTGAGGGACCCTCTACCTTAGAGATCCTGCTATATTTTTCTTAGTCTACCAATTTTATATTTCTTCTAACCCTTTTTAGTGATGGTGCCAATTCGGGACTTTGGGGGTTTTGGAAGTTTGGTCCTTCGACGATTTTGACCTATGCTGAGTTGAAAAAATCTTAGATTAGTACGGGCCCAGAGTGATGTAGCATCTTGACGTCACTTCAGGACTTCAACGATTTAGTACTTCAGTGTTTGGGAGCTTCTGGATGTAGAGCATGGAAATATCTCGAAGTAGTACAGGCCCGAAGTGATGTGTCCCGGAAGGATAATGACATGTGTCACTCGAAATTGAAAAGATGACGTGACCCAAGGTGCCTAAAATGAATTTCATATGCCATTGCCATATGGATGACATGTGTCAACACCATATGGTTTCAACATGTCTTGGCAAATGAGTGTCGTGTGCTTCGGCACTTCAGGCTTCGGGAGTTTTTGGATGTGCAACGTGAAATCCCGGAGTGACTTTCTCACGGAGTGATTAGCTAGTGCTTATCACTAATTAACTCTGCCTTAAGCCTTGTTTAACATTAAATACTTTAGGACTTCAGGGTTCAGGAGTTTCTGAATGTAGAGTATGGATATCTCCTGAATAACTAACCACTCAAAGTGGCGTGGCATTTCGGGGCTCCGGAACTTCACCACTTCGGCTCTTCGGAGATCTGTGATTATTTTTAAACCTCATGCGATGTTGAAAACCTTGAATGCATGAAATCTATCAATCTGAGTGGCCTGTTGGATCTTCGTCGTTGCACTTTTAACATTTCTATTCCCACAATCTGAGCCTGAAATTGTCTGCTTTTGAATTGTTGTGTTCTTCTTTTGGATGTTTCTTGTGCAAAAAAAGGAGTTGGTCAACCCGCTACATGCACTATTAGTGGTAACTTGATGACATGAATTTCAAACCAAATCATTAACATGCAATTACCCCTCAAGAAAACAAAAATATGGCAGGATGAATCAATTAAAGAGAAAAAATTAAAACGTGGAGAATAACTTAACAAGAAAAAAACAAAGAATCGAGATTTAAGAAGATGTTATAGGTGAATCAAAGGGGTAGGGACGTGATGCAAACCTAAGTTCTAACATTGGCCCCAACCGGGGATAACACTTCCTTGTGAGGTGATAAGAACAGTAGATCAAGTGCCTTACTTCTCAATAACTTGCTCCCACCTTCCTTTTCATACCTTTGTTTTTGTCTGCCAATCGTGTATCTCTGGAGTTCAAAACAGTAACTACACCCCAGTGCCTTTGTTGTGCTATGGAGTCTTTATTCAATATGAAACTTAAAACTATAGCTACACCCTAATGCCTTTGTTGGGATATGAAGTCTTATTTCCAATCTACTGTATAAACAAACTAAAAATGAAATTCTCGAATGCTGAGCTTTATTCAACACACCACTAATCTACTTAACTGAAAACAAAGTAATCGGTGTAATCAGATTTCTAGTGGAGCCATACAAGAATTTGATTAACAAGATGCAATTGACCTCCATATTTAAGTACAAATATGATAGTAGGAACTGAAAAATATAGCAACAACTTACAATCTCGAGGCCCATACTTAAAGTTTTGAAATTCTTCCTTCACAAAACGAATGACAGAAAATTCTTTAATCCAATTTCACTGCATCTAGACTTCTACAGGATCTGAAAAAACATAAGAACCATACCCCTTCTGATAATGAGCATCAATATTTATTTCAATATGATCCTCAAAACTATAAGTTTGTTGTATGCTTTTTATTTTGTTGATGAATGTGCATCATTTCAGTTGTGTAATATCCACTTCATAGTAAAAATTTGAAAATCCTCCAGTCAAGACAATTTTTGGCAACAACGTCCCATTTGGTTGGCCAACCAAGGTATTTCCTTCACTGTTGTTTAAAAAATATGCTTCACAACTGTCATAGACTAGTTTGTTGCTAAGAAGTTCCATCTGTATCATTGTAGAACTCTGCTCCTCATCATCAAGAGATTTATCAGATATGGGTTGGTCTTTAAAAAATCCTTAAACTTGAACTTCAAAATTCTCCATTTCATGAGATCCTTGGGAGATTGGATACATAATAGTAGCCTAATCTATGTAAAATTTTGGAGCATCAATCTTATCATAACAAACATTGTTATAGATATCTGATATAATGTCAAACATTTCTACAAAATCCTTATCAGCTTTTTTGTCATAAGAACAATCAATAAAAATTTCCTCCTGAACAGAAAAACTAGAGAATATTTCACAAGGGGATGACTACTCTTCCACTTGTTTAACATTAACATCTTTCTCATTCATATTACTAGAGGAACTGACTATAGACTTATTCATATATAAATCAAACTCCTCGCAGAAATTTTCAAAAAGAAAAACAGTTGGAAAAAACCTTTTACAATGATCATTAAATGTTGCATGGAACTCTTTCAGGGAAGATATGATAGAAGGAGGCAAGGATAGGTACCATTCAAGATTCTCTCCCTCTAATGAGTACATTAACATATTCATTAATGCATCCTCATGATGTATATCCAACTGATGCATTACTTCATGGAATTCAAGCAAATGATCTGCAGGGTTATCATCTTTATCTTCTCTAAATATGGGAAAGTAATCACCCCATTAATTTATAGTAGGAACAGTATTTGGAAAACCAGGAACAACGAAGAAATTAAAAGGATCAAACCTCCGAGCCAAGATGGATTCCATTTGAAAATGTGACTTCTTAAAACTGCGGCATCGCCACTAGATCCTTTAACCATGGAGTCGTCAGGTGAATGATCTACAGTCTAAATGTGTCTGGTCCTTGTTAGCCATCAAGGATCAGATCTGATCGTTGTCGTTCTCCGAGGGAAATATATTCCGTTACTTCGTTCCCCGGAAATGGCACCAGAATATGTTGGTCCTAAAGTCTACACCAGACTGCTAAAGGGAAAATCTAGGCCACCTCAAGTTTTGGAAAAATTATTCTTTGATAATTTGATTTTCTGGGTCAACTCAAGGATGGATTTTGGGAAGACGGTGATCTAGTTGGACAAAACGCATAGTCTGAATGTAGTTTCTCCTTTGCTATTGGTATGGATATTAATGGGCAGTTGGGGATATTAAAGACACACACAGGAGACAATAGCCAACAATGCAATGAATCACTCGCTATATGAGAAATAAAGACTTAAAATAATATCTAAACACTTCAACAAAATATAGATGCAAATTATCTAACATGTGGTTAATTAGTTAATATATTCACTAAACAATAGTTGTATAATAGGTTTCATAATCGATGAACAAATAAACTAAAATCGTGGCTGAAAGAATAAGGAAATGTACTTTGCACACAACACAGAATTTGCATTCAAGATCAGATTAAACACATACATATTTGAGTAAGAAAAACAACTTCCATCGACATATATTCAGTAGGTAGAGAAATTTACAATCTTGTAAGAAGGTCTAACCCTTCTTATCCTTCTCTTTTCCACCAAAAGTGATCCTTAAAACATACAAAGACTGCATATTTATCAGAGTTGCAAAGGCTCTCATCCATCTGGGACTGAGGCTTCACTATGTGCTCACAATTGTAAACAACTTATTGACTTAAATACGACATTGTTGGGGTGTAGTGATGTATAATTAAAAATTAACTTAATTTAAAGGAATGTGATTCATATCAAACACAAATGGCCACTTATTATGAATTAACTTGAAATGTCTCAACTTAAATAACTGAAAATTGTTGTTGATGGTAGACCAGACTGATGCATAAGTTGAATCGCACTGAGCCTTTGACAGAAAATGATTCAAAGTGACCGAGGTGAGTGATGTGTCCATCATTGGCATGTCTTTGTGTTGTTTGAGGCCATTGGAAATGATTGGATGTGTTGACAACTCCTTCTTGAGCTATACCATGATTTTCAATCTCAGAACTATTCTAGGAGATTAACATTCGGGCGTCTTTTATTCCCGAAATGAATGTGAGCCACATATTAGTTTTTCAAATCTGCGATCTGAGGGACCCTGCTACCTTAGCGCTCTTGCTATATTTTTCTTAGTCTGACAGTTTTAGATTTCCTATAACCCTTTTTGGTGATGGTTCCAATTCGGGACTTCGAGAGCTTCAGAAGTTCATCTTTTCGGTGATTTTGGCCTATGCTGAGTTGAAAAACTCCTGGAGTAGTACGGGCATGTAGTGACATGGAATCTTGATGTCACTTTGAGACTTTGGTGGTTCGGAACTTTGTTGTTCGGGAGTTTCTGGATGTAGAGAATGGAAATATCTCGGAGTAGTACGGGCCTAAAGTGACGTGTCCAAAAGGAGAATGACACATGTCACTTGAAATTGAACAGATTACGTGCCCCAAGGTGCCTGAAATGAATTCCATATGTCAATGCCAGATGGATTCCACATATCAGTTCCAGATGGCTGCCATGTGTCTTGGTGGATGAGTGTCATGTGCGTCGGCACTTTGGGCTTCAGGAGTTTTTGGATGTGCAGCATGAAAATATCCCAAAGTGACTTTCTCCCTGAGTGATTAGCTAGTGCTTATCACTCTTAACTCGGTCTTAAGTTGTTTTTAACATTAAATACTTTGGAACTTCTTAGTTTGGGAGTTTCTAAATGTAGAGTATGGATATCTCCCCGATAACTGAACACCCGAAGTGGCGTGGCATTTCGGGGATCCGGAACTTCAACACTTCATCTCTTCAAAGATCTGTTATTGTTGTTAAATCTCACGTGATGTTGAAAACCTCGAATGAACTAAATTCATCAATATGAGTGTCATGTTGGATCTCCATCGTTGCACTTTTAACCTGTCTATTCTCACAATCTGAGCCCGAAATTGACTGCTTTTGAATTGTTTTATTTTTCTTTTGGATGTTTCTTGTGAAAACAAAGGACTTGGTCGACCTGCTACATGCTCTATTAGTTGTATCTTGATGACACTTATTTCAAACCAAATCAATGACATGCAATTACCCCTCAAGAAAATAAAAATATGCCGCAAAGAATCAATTAAAGAGAAAAAATTAAAATGTGGAGAATAACTTAGCAAGAACAAAACAAAGAATCAAGATTTAAGAATATATTATAGGTGAATCGAAGGGGTAGGGACGTGATGCATACCTAAGTTCCAAAACTCCCTATAGACACGACTAAGTTATCCAAGGAGTCTGGAAAAGAACATAATAGGATTATACACTTCTCCTCTTTAGTGATTTTAATATTCACAGACAATAACTGGATTAAAATGGTGTTAAATGTATTTAAATTCTCAATCACCTAAATTCGATCACTCATTTTCATAAGGTGCAATTTATTTCTAAGAAACAACTTATTTACCAAATATTTCGACTAGTATAAGCTTCCCATCTTGTCCCACGGTTTCTTGGCCAAATATTCACCCAACACATTCAGCAATATTGAATCTGCAAGATAAATATGAATCGTACTTATTGGTCTTGTTTCGAGTTTCTCCCATTCTTTCATCGACATGCCTGTAGGTTGGGTACCTGGACAAACCATTTTTCCATTGTTCTCGATCTACAAGAATATCTTCCATTTTAAGCTTCCAAAGCTAAAAATTATGGCCATTTATTTTTTCTATCTCTATTATTGAACTACTTGCCATTCTTTACCATGATCTTTAACACAATTTATGACTTACAACTCTTATTGTACCTAGGGTTTAGTTCTCAGATTCAATATCGATAAATAAAGTTATGATAAACTCATCAAATCATAACACGACTCCGATACCACTTGTCAGGAAATAAGAGACACTTCCACACTAAACCTAGCAGAGGAGAAGAAAAATTTAATCAAGAATGTAAATGACAAAGCAATCACACAGTACACATAGATTTTACCCTAGAAACCCAAACCGAGAAAACCAGCATTCCTTGAGCGTTTTTCTCTCTTATTTTTTTATTCAATATGAATAAAAGGTTACATGTCTAACCTTGGTCCACACCTAAGACAAAATTGACATCATACCCTCTTTTCTTCGCAAGAACAACCCTATAGCCAATCTGGATTACATCTGCATGACTAGCAATCTACATATAAATATTTCTCTAAAGACTGGATATCCTATAATTAATTGATTCATTAGCCTTTACATCCTTACAAAATTCCTCTTTATAGGTTTTACAATAGGAAAAACCCTAATTAATTGGCACCCAAAAACGGTTACATATCCATGTAGATCATTGGCTACAAATACTGCAAATCTTGGGATTTTGTTACAATCGACTCCAAGTCATATTACAAGGCGACTACCATTCAACCTTCATTTGGTCTTCAATCGTTCTCCACACGTCTCCATGTCGACGTCATGTTGGTTGACCTCTTCAAATTTTTTTCGATGTCTTTACCATGTCGAATTGCCTCAACCTTCGACTTCAACTTTACCCGGTCAACTAACCTTGACCTTTGACTTGTTGTCGATCCACCTCGACTTTGACCTTCACTGCAAAGAATATAACAACCCAACAGGTACTCTATCTACATTTCATAATGATCGTGACTTACAAGGAAACTTTAGTAAGACTCTTTTAATATGTATAAAAAGGGGGAATTTACATATTGTTCTCACATATAAATAATAAGTAGTGGAGGTAGTAAAAATATGTACTGTTTCTTTGTGGGATTTGACAAAGCCTTTGACACAATCCTTAGACACTTACTATTAGAGAATGAGAATTTTAAGGTGTTGGGGCTTCTATGTTTTGTGATTTCATTGAGAATGACTCTCTATGAGATGATTAGTAGTATGTTTTTCACTCAACTAAGAAACATTGAGGACATACACAATGCTCTAGGTTTCAAACAAGGGAAATTGATCTACCCTACACTCTATGTGATATATTGATGAATTTGGTGATCTTATTTTAACATATGTGGGTGATATAAGTGGTTACCTTATCATGGTGATCTACATTGTTATTTTATTTTTTTGATACAACATTGTTATTCTATCCCACATAGTTCCAAGCCTCCAAAAACAATTGGGTACTTTTTTGTTCATTCTATGATTACCATGGTTGCAATTCATTCTTAGTAAACATAATATTATGGCCTTTAATATTCCTAAAAAATAGGCATTCAATAATATTCTCATGTATAAATAACAAGTGGTGGAAGTGGAAACAAGGTGTAATCTTGCTTTGTAAACTTTGGCAAAGCCTTTAACATAATCCTTGGGTAGTTATTATTTGAAAGGCTTAAGGTGTTGAGGTTCTACATTTAGTGATTATGTTGGTAATGTATCTATATGACATTATTATCGGCATTTTTTGGACCTACATACACAACATAAAGAACATACACAACAGTATAGGTCTCAAACAAAAGTGCCTACCTATTCTCATTTATCATAGCAATGATATTTTCTTATATTTGTATTGTTGTTGTCATCCCTATAATTTGTTTAAGTGTATAATAGTATCAAAGTGACCAAGTTTTAGATATCTGGGCATGTTTGACTTATAAATGTTGTGTTCTATTTCATGAAATTGGCTTACATGTGTGTTGGCTACAATTCCATCTAACATAAGAAAGACCTACACCTATTATTTGATCTCTTTAAGAGAATAAATCAGTCAAATCAGCTCCATTGCATTGGGGTCTACTAGGTGTCATCATAGGTATGTTTTGGGTGATATATGCAATGTAAGATGCACTAAAAATATATTTTGTGTTCAATATGTAAATACAAATAATATGTTTAGAATGTGGAACTATCTATTCATTTTTTTAATGTGACCACCACAATGATCGATGTGAAACTTTCTACAAACTAACACATATGTTGCTAAAGGATATAATTTTCACTAGAGATATTAAACACCTAAATATGTATATGTGTATTAAGCATTTTAATAGGGTAACATGCAAGTTGTAAGAATAAAAACATACTAAAATCATAGGAGATCTTACTAGTGAGATAAATAATATCACTGCACATGGTGGATTTGGGTGACCAACCTTAAGAGTAAGAGAAATATATATTTTAGGTTATTAGTATTTACAATGTTTTGTGACATTAGAAACCAATGGAGGAAATTGAATTACATGTGCGTGAAGTATGACAATCAAGAAATATGTTGCAGCTACTACATGAATGTTGGAAACTATAACTAATGCATCTTAAGGTGACACAAGAGTATCATTGAATCATACCAATTGCATGCAGGAAACTATTAGATATTTACAAAAATAACTTAATAAACTAGAAAAATAGCCATTTGTAATTATGTGTGTGTGTGTGTATGTGTGGGTGGGTGGGTGGGTGTGATCAATGAACTACAGAGAGATGATTTCATACTAACCTCATCTGTGAAACTAACTTGTATATAAATTCCATCAATCCATAACAAGTTTTCCCAAAACTCGAGCATCAATTAGGATCACATGAACTAGGATTAGAATGCCTAGTTTTTCCACATGACCTCACATGGATAGACTTTGTTGCATGTATTTAACACCCAACCCC
>ML785799.1:587986-612012 GCA_009831015.1 Picea engelmannii | reverse complement strand
AATGCCAAAACTCATATATATCAAACATATCAAACTTTTTTTAAATAACATGTAAAAATATTTTTTTATTTAAAAAAATAAAATAAACAACAAAGGTTTAAAAAAAACATTACGAACAAGTAAAAGTATCCATTAATTTTGACATTGATCCGGATTATTTTCGAAATTAAATGAAAGAAGAGATATTACAATGAAGTACTCATGAAAATTACCAGAAACATAGAAATACAACAATAATTGATTTCTATTAATGAAAGAATTGTAAAGAGAATGTAAAAATACAGAGTGCAAGACTCGCTAGAATGGTGGTAGCTTTATCTCTGAGAAGATATGTGACGGATACGCTCATTCGCAATAATATTATTAAAGTGAGGATCTGAAGACCTTTTTATGATAAACATGAATGCCAAAACCCTAGACATCAAAAAACCTAACCCTAGGAGACGAAACGACAAAAGTCATGTGGGCCCCATTTGGGTAAGTTAGTACATTAACTTCTTGGGGTCGTAACTTTTGCATATGATATTCGTTTTAGGCGCGTGATAGCCCATTGGAAAGGTATTTTCGAGAACTACGCATTATTTCATCAAACTTTGACTTTGTCTATAGTTTTACTATGGCGCTCCATTCTTTAGGTCCCCTAAACAGACCTAGAAGTACAGAAAGATGTGTTGACATGAAAACATACAAAATAAGCCATTTGTATTAGGTGGGAGGCCACCAGTATCCACCTGGAAGATGTGTAGGGATTTAGACAGCCCCGGAAGTGTAGAACCCACAATTACGAAGAAGTACAGAATAACATGTTGAACTAAAAACTGACAAGAGGAGACAATTGGAATAGGTGGGTGGCCACCAATATCCACCTAGATCAGTCCTCCCCCCTTAGGAAGCAATGGTATCCATTGCGTTGAGTACCCAGGGAAGAGGGGAAATAATTTTCTGAATCTAAATCTTGGTGAGCTGCATGCCTTGTTGGATAAGTTGTGCTTCTTAGTATGTGGAAGACTGTTACAAACCTGTTGCTGCCGAGCTTGAATGTGTTCCACCAACCTGTTGTATCTAGGTTTGACGAGGCATTGTGTAGGCACCATTGTAGGTGAAGAAACAATATTTTCTTTCTATTCAACAATCTGTTTTTGTTGGATAGAAGGTGTTGAGGCTGCAGTGGTTGTAGCGGTATTTTGTGCATCCTTTGAATAGACTATTAAAAGGATGAATTTTCCAGTATGAGAGATTACCTTGCAGCATTGTTTTGGTAGAGAAGTAGTTGGAACTACCTCTGGTATCCTATAGAGTTGACCTCCCAAAGTAATAATGACACTACAGAGTCTAGACTCATAGACAACATGATGTTTCCACATATATGGTTGGCCAAAAACAACATCAAAAACATCAAGAGGGTAAACATCACATGCTACCTCATCCTTGAAGTTTTGGATGCCATAGGACAGGAGACATTGTTGGCTAATATGAAGATCTCGTCCCTAGTGAAGCCACCCGATGTTGTATATTTCTAGGTGTGTTGTTTTCGACATCCCCAACTGTTTGACGACCTTAGTTGAGATGAGTTTCTTCTGGCTGTCGTTATCAAAAATGAAATTCAGCGGGGTCCCCTTCACCCACATCTGTGAATCGAAGAGGCACTCCCCCTCTTCAGGATCTACTGGTTCTTCTGGTTGAATTGTTGTGGTCACAACAATAGCATTGGGATCTGCATTGATGATCTGCTTTTTTCAATACTTTATGGATCAGATTTTGAATCAGGGTTCGGTTTCGTTTCTTTGACCTTGGCCATCAATGATTGTTTCGAGTGACATCCATCGGTGTTATGCCAAGGAATTTTGTGGAAGCCACACCACTTCCTAGTGTCATTCTTCATATTTCCTTTACCCTTCCTATCATGTACCTTGGATTGGTTGTCTAGAGGTTGTTGGTTAGGGGCATATTTACCATGCTTTGGTTATGGCATATTTACAGACCCTAATTCCCATTTGTTCTGGTGCCTAAATTTCTGCTTGATTTTGACAGCATATCGATAGGGAGATCTCAATGGTGAGATATTTAGGAAATCCATTTTGGTTTGGATGTACCAATGTATATCCCTGCGGTATTTCAGAACTAGATGTTGCTCGAAGTATTTGATACCCAACTTGGTTCGTAAGGTATGGAAAGTATCTGTGAACTTCGACATTGTTTGGTTCTTCTCTTTCCACAGTGTGGTCCATCTCATGTACTGGTCTTCATAGTTATCAATGGAATAATACTTTTCTTTGATCACATCCACAAAAAATCCCCAAGTGGGCTCGACCCCATATATTCTATATTCCTCTATGGAAATTTTCTCCCAGTAGGTTTCCCACCAATGTTTGACATGGGGGAGAGCCTTGATGAATGCGAAGGTGATATTTTCCCTGTCAGAAAAATTTTGAACAAAGAAATAACCTTCTAATATATTCAACCATTTTTCTAGGGAATCTGCATTTATCTGACCTTCAAATATGGGAATATCAAAATTAACTTGTACCTTGAAGGGAGAGGTTCCTCCAAAATAGTCGCCTGATGAAGATTCACATGTTCTTATCGACAGGCGTTGAAGGATGTGTGCAAAATTCTCCATAATTTCATCCTTCTGTCGCGCGAGAGCTTGCTCAAGAAACATGTTAATAGAATATTATGCTCCGTCATTTTTCTTTTCTACCGCCATCGAGTGTTTATTTGGCATGCGAGAGTGATTGTCCTCAAGAGAGACAAGCTCGAGACCCAACTGGTTATACTCGGACCTCGTCGAGGACATGTGCTAAAAAACTATCAAGAGCAACCTGCTCTGATACCACTAATCCGGATTATTTTTGGAATGAAATGAAAGAAGATATATAACAATGAAGTACCCATGAAAATTGCCAGAAATAGAGAAATACAACAATACTTTATTTCTATTAATAAAAGAATTGTAAAGAGACTGTAAAAATATAGAGTGCAAGACTCGCTAGAATAGTGGCAGCTTTATCTCTGAGAAGAGATGTGACGGCTAAGATCATTCGTAGGAATATGATTACAATAAGGCTCTGAAGTCCTTTTTATGATAAACATGAATGTCAAAACCCTAGACATCAAAAAACCTAACCCTAGGAGATGAAACACCAAAAGTCATGTGGGTCCCGTTTGGGTAAGTTAGTACATTAACTTCCTGGGGTTGTAACTTTTGCATACGATCTTTGTTTTAGGAAAATGATAGCCCGTTGGAAAGGTCTTTTCGAGAAATATGCATTATGTCATCAAACTCAGACTATGTCTATAGTCTGATTGTGGCATGCTAAAAAACATTGTTTAGGGACCCAAAATGGCCCTGGAAGTATAGAAAGATGTGTTGACATGAAAACATACAAAATAAGTCAGTTGGATTAGGTGGGAGGCCACCAGTATCCACCTAGAATATGTGTAGGGCTTAAGGTAACCACAGAAGTGTAGAACCCACAATTACAAAGAAGTACAGAAGAACATGTTGAACTAAAAACTGACAAGAGCAGCTAGTTGGAATAGGTGGGTGGCCACCAATATACACCTAGATCAGACGTACCCTACGGTATGATTAATGTGAGCAAGAGATATTGATGATAATCAAAGAAGGGTTAAGCGAACCAGATATATGCAATGGCAGACATAGGTTTGTAGACAAAACAATGGTGGAATCTCTGTTATTATTTAGAATATGGCTATCAATGGTGGAAGCTTTGTTATTTATTAGAATAGGATATTTGGGAGGAAGCTATGAAATGGCGGAGAGGAAGCTCTGCATTATTTATTACATGGATGGTATAGACACATTGTGAAGTGACCAGTGAAACTCAGGAGAACCAAAGCATTAACATAATATTTAATAGTGAACTCCTAAAAACTATGGCCGAGACTCACTGCTAGTTGAGAAGGTCAAAAGGACCATAAGGTGGAAGGGACCTATAGGGTGGAGAAGCTTCTAGATGGAATTTGAGGTCAACACACTCATGGGTGTGGATGACGAGACCATTTGGAATAGAGTCGTATTGTTTTCCTCAGTTGATGAGTTGAGAGTTGTAGCTAGTGGTGAAATAAAAAAAGTGTCAAATGCAGAGCTGATTTCAGAGCCATCATCTGCAACAAGAGTTGAGGTCGTATCACTTCCCCAGAAAGCCACCCTTCTTGTCCCTGGAGGGTGGTCACCTTGCCAAAAATATTTTACAATTCACTATGTGGGTGGACAAGACACTGCAGGGAGGTTTATTCATCCTAGAAGCTCGGGAGGGAGAGTTCAGAGAGCATGGGGATGGAAGGGACATTCATTGAAAGCATGGAAAACAAACAGGTCAAAACGTAGGATGGTTCTTGGTGGTGACATTAGACTGGAGTATTCCTGCAATTTGGACCTTTGTGCATTGTTGGGGCGTCTCTCTTATCGAACCTTGTGAAAACAAAATTTACCAGACTGGGTGAGTTCTACATGGGCTCCCATGCTAGGGTACACTCCAGAAGTTATGACTCTTTCTAGGAGTTGGTTTGGTTTCATCTTCAAATCCCCAGAAGATACTCTAGTTGTTTTAGACAAGTTGAGGGTTATTGATGGCATCATCCTCATGTTAAAATGCAGGAGGGTTTATTTTGACCTAGTAACATAATACTTCCAATTTCGTCACCTTTGGGTGTTATTACCCGGGCTAACTTTAGAACTATGGAACGCTAAGGCTTTGGAAGCCATTGGAAATGAGCTAGGTTTCTTCATAAAAGTGAATGAACCACCTATTAAGGTGCCTGATAAATGTATCAGAAAGGTTTTGGTGGAAATAGATATTCACTGTGGATTATTGGAGTCTATTGAGATAGATTGTAGGGGGGAGAATACTGGGTCACAAATTGGACTATTTAGGAGTCCCTTTCAGATGTTCCATCTGTTGAAGAATTGATCACTTGAAGAGGGATTGTCAGGGTTTTGTGGTGGAGGAGGAGTCGGAAGCATCCATGATCAGAAAGGTACATCGTTGTGACTCCCTGGGGGTGGAATCGTACGAGAAAGGGGATTTAAATGAAGTTGAAGAGGAGGATAGGTCACCATCGCCACAAGTCACAATAGACGGTAAGTTAAAAAATCATTATCCCTCTCTATATTACTCTTTTTCGGCCTGGGAATGTGATTCTCTAGATACTACCTCCATTTTGGAAGTTGAGGCCCCTTCTGCATACATCTCCGGAGAAAGAACCAAGATTTCTCGGGGGGGTTAAAGACTCTTGAGTTAGACACCTCTATCTAGGGTGGGGGGGAGGATTTGACCAATGAAACACCCTCTGAGGACCCACGGGGGAAGAGGGACCTTCCATGGAGCCCATGGGGAGAATTTGCATTATTACGATCTTTAGGGAGTCTGAGATTGATGACTATTCTTGAGGAGTGGTTCTTGATACCCTGGTTCTTTCTTACAGAGAGACCACGACTCCTATTTCACTTCCCACCTAATAGGGGAGAAATGTCTTTAGATAAGAGGGGCATCCTAGTGATGTTTGGTCGGTGGGACAGAATGGGGAGAAAACATGCAAGGAAATTTCTTGGTTGAGGGGGTTGGGGATTGAGATCTCCCCAATAAAAACCAAGAGTGCTAGTAGGAAAGAAGGTTCATGTTCTACCACTATTTATATTCAAAATTCCATCATCTATGGTAATGGGGCGCTTAGAGGCACGAAGTCCCTATCCAAGGAAAAATCATGATTCTTTTCTCCTTAAACATTAGGGGGGTGGGAGGGGCCCTGAAAATAGCTTCCCTTCACAGATTACTTTCTAGAACTCAACCTGATATCATTTTCTTTCAAGAAAATTTGGTAGATGAGAATAAAGCAAGATATTTTATGAATACTTTTTGACCAACCTGGTTGACTTGTGTTGTTAGTTTAGTTGAAAAATCTAGGGGACTTCTAGTGGCTCAAGATCCTTACAAGTTTGACCTTACACAATTTTTAAGTTGTGGTAGTATTTTTATGATAGGTACTTGTTTAGAGGATAAAAGGAAGATCTCCCTTTTGAACGTTTATGGACCTTGTATAGAGAGAAAAACTTTTTGGGACAAGGTGGTCAGCAGGGGCATGTTAGCCTACAAATATTTGATTGTAGCAGGGGATTTAAACTTCACAGTCAAGGTTGGAGAGGTTTGGGGTGTCTCAGCGAAATTGGACCCCATGTCGAGGCTTTTCATGGGTATTTTTCAGGGAAATCATCTTGTTGACATCATACTAGATTAAGTTGTACCCAAGTGGCGGAATGGTAGAATTGGGAGAGAAGGAATCTCCAAAATACTGGACCAGGTATTTTTGTCGAAGGATCTCATTTCCACTATCGGCAGACATAGGTCTTGGGTCACCTACCCTTATATATCAGACCATGCCCCCGTTATTCTTCAACTAGACAACAATCATCATATTACATCATATCCATTCAAGTTAAACCCTTTGTGGATGGGAGAAGAGGATTTCACTCATATAGTGCAAGAGGTTTGGAATGATCAGGCATTATTGGATGAAAAAGCGGCATAGCGAAGATTGGTATGGAAGTTGAAAAGGTTAAAAAAATGAGTAAATTGTGGGCTAAAGATCAAATAATCCAGAAGAACTTAAAATTAGATAAGCTAGAGGAGGACCTTGAGGTCTACTATCATGAGAAATCCTGGGGATTGATGTCGTCAGATGTAAATCATCATATAAATTCACTAGAGGAAGAACGCAATAAGATTCTTCAGGTAGAAGAGGAGCTATGGAGACAGCAGAGCAGAGCAATTTTGATTAAAAGTGGAGAACAAAATACAAAAATTTTCCATCAGTTCGCTAGGCATAGAAGGAAACATAAATATATTTGGGAGATCCAAGATGAGAATGGCCTGGTTCATTCTGGATATGAGGCACTTTTAAAAGAATCAACTGTACATTTCAAAAATTTCTATGCAAACACGAGACAAAACACTATTACGGATCAGGTAAGCATGGTTTTTCTCTTTCCCCACTTAGTCTATGAGGAGGATACTCAAGTACTTGAAAAACCTTGTAGAAAAGAGGAATTATTTGTTTTCCTAAAAGGTTTTTCCAAGGACAAGAGTCTGGGGCCTAATGGGTGGATGGTCGAATTCTTCATCTCCTTTTTCGAACTGGTAGGGGATGACCTCTTGGAGGCGATTGAGGAATCTATGAAAAGAGGTGAAGTGATTAGATCCTTAAATTCGACCTTCCTTGATCTAATTCCAAAAGTAAACAAGCCTAATTCTTTTGGAGACTTCAAACCTATAGCCATGTGTAATTTGTCTTATAAAATTATTGCAAAGCTCAGCACAAACAGGATTAAACCTGTTCTTTATCGAACTCTTTCTAGAGATAAATTGGATTTTCTAAAGGGTAGACAGATCCTAGATGCAATTGGAAGTACACAGGAATGTATCCACAGTATAAAGTTGAAAAATTAAAGGCCATGATTTTGAAGCTTGATCTACAGAAGGATAATGAGTGTATTAATTGGTACTTTTTGCGGTTGACATTACTACAAATAGGTTTTTGTATTTCGACCACAAACTGGATAATGAGTTGTGTTAACATTGCTTCATATGCAGTCTTGATTAACGGGGGGACTACTTCTTTCTTCAAGAGTGGCATATTTTTAAGACAAGGTTTTCCATTATCCCCCCTATTGTTTATTTTAGTGATGGAAGGACTCAGTTTACTCCTTAAGAAAAGACAGGCTGAAGGGAAGTTGACAAGAGTCAAAGTATCCAGAATATTTAATATCCTCAATCTTTTTTTGTGGACGATGTACTCATCATGAATAGGGCTTCGCTACAGGGATGGAAGGAGATCAATAACATACTAAAATTCTTTTGCAGGGTGACAATACTGATGGTGAACCTGTTCAGTTCAACTTTACATCATTTTGGAATTCAACAGGAGGAGTTAGACTCTTATAAGGAAATATTTCCATACAAGTTTGCAGATCTAACTGAAGGTTTTAGGTATCTTGGTTACTTTCTCAAGCCTATAAATTTTAAGGTTGAAGATTGGTGTTGGCTAATCGTAAAGTTTGAAAAATGAATCGGCCATTGGTGCAACCGATGGATTTCCTTAGGAGGTTTCTTCGTGCTTATAAAGGAAGTACTTGAGAGAATTTTTTTTTATTAGATGGCTTTGGAAATTATCCCGGCGTCAATACTCAGCAGGATCAGACAATTTATGTTCAACGTCCTTTGGTTGGGTAGTAGTGTTAAAAACATATTCATATTTGAAAATTGGAGATCATTTCAAAACCAAAATATTTGGTGGTTGGGGAATAAGGAACATTTACCTTTTAAACAGATCGTTGGTGGAAAACACCTTGTGGAGAGTTCTGATGAACGATGGAATTTGGCATAGGGTCATAAAGGAAAAATATCTTCCATATAGCTCGGTGTTTTCATGGCTGAGATCGACCACTCAAAGAACTACAAATCCCTCTTAGACCCAGAGAAACCTAGTAAAGTCTATAAATGTAATAACTCATTGGCTAAGCTAGAGTCCTGGATCTGGCCATTCTGTAATTATTGTCAAGGATAAGATTTTGGGCTTGGGAAATTCTCTCTTCTCTCTCAAGAAATCCTAGATTCATTAAAGCAGAGAAACATTTACTATCTCTTTCAGGATAGAGGATCGTTTCGGCCAAGAACAATCTGAGCTCAGTGGAAAGCAAGTGATGACCTTGGTCTCATGAGAGAACAGGTGATAGAATGGGACATATTCTTATGGGCTATGATTAACTGAAATGGATCGAGGGAGATATATTGGGCACTCTCACTGCCAAAAATGTCTATAATGCCTTAGCATCAAAACTTTGGCCCCAGCCCATTGGTGGATGGTGGAATAAATTGTGGACTTGGGACCTTGCACCCAAAATAAAATATTTCACCTAGTTATTTGTGGAAAACAAAATTATTACCTGGGATAATTTGCAAAGTAGAGGATGGTCTTGTCCAAGTATTTTCTCTTTATGCTTAAAGAATCCTGAGATAGTTATGCACATGTTGGTCAATTGTTTTTTTACACTATAAGTGTGGTTTGGGATTAGAAAATACCTTAGCTTAAAGACTCTGTGGATGGGATCCTCTCTGAATTGTTTCTTTGAAAGTTTTCTAAGACATTGTTCCTCGCACCCTACTATTGATGATTATAGCTACGTGAGACATCCTCCAGGAAACAGACTGAGTAAGTCAGCCTGAGAGAAATCCCATGAGTTGGGTGTGTGGGTCCTCTCTGAGATGGAGAAGGAACGTTGTGTGCCCCTATGTGGGGTGAGGAATCCCATGATTTGGGTGTGAGTTTCCTCTCTGATATGGAGATGAAACATTGTGTGCCATGTGTGGGGTGAGGAAGCCCATGAGTTGGGTGTGTGGTTCCTCTATGAGACAGAGATGGAATGTTGTGTGCCCCTATGTGGGGAATCCCATGAGCTGGGTGTGTGGTTCCTCTCTGAGATGGAGATGGAATGTTGTGTGCCCCTGTGTGGGGAATCCCATGAGTTGGGTGTGTCATTCTCTCTGATATGGATATGAAATGGTGTATTGGTATCCTCTCTGCAAAGAGTTGAGATGATGTGATACTCCATATTATTCTCTTGTGAGACGTAGTGAGAAAGAGATATGTTGAGTTGGACGTGCCTATGGATGAGCACAGGTGAACATGATCCTAGTGGATGAGCACTAGTGAGTGTGATTCTCCAGTGAGACGTAGTGAGAAAGAGATATGTTGAGTTGGATGTCTTTGTGGCTGAGCACAGGTGAACGTGATCCTAGTGGTTGGGCACTAGTGAGTGTGATTCTCCTATGAGAAGTAGTGAGATAGAGATGTGGACATCCTTGTGGTTCAGCACAGATGGATGTGCCCCTAGTGGTTGAGCACTAGTGGGTGTATGAGATCCCTTTCTATGTTGTACAAAATTCAGACTTACCTGTAACCCTATTTGTGTTGTAAAGGGTACAGGTCGGCCCCACCATAAAGTGAAAGATAATTAATGTAAAAGATAATTAATATGGTAATTATTAATTATATCGTGAGTTATTAAGTTTGGCCTTGTTGTGCCAATATACACTACTTTTGATAGGCTCATTCTAATACAAATAAAGGTAAATTACTCATTGAGGAAACAAAAAAACACAAGTGTGAGTTTGGAAATTTCAGCAAGTATTTGTTCTTGGGGAAAAGTGTGCACCTCTCTTGGGCACTAGTCTTCCAGGGTTTGTGAGCACCCTTTTGTGTGCTAGGTTTTATGGTGGTGGAGGTATTTCTCTTGAATAATATAGAAAAGGATTGTTTGGGTTGTCTTCCCTTGTTGAGAAGGGTTTCCCAGGATACTTCTTGTGTACTTGTGCATGGTGTTTCTTCTTGTGATCTTGGTTACTGCAGCAAATTGTTTATGGTGTAACTGCAATTGTATATGGTTCAAGTAAAATGCTAAAATTGGAATAAAATTCATGCTTGAATCTATTTTATTGAAAAATCAACATGGTATCAGAGCATAGGTCTTGAAGAACCCCTGCACAAGCATTTAAATCTAGTTGTCCCTCCTTTTCTGCAGTTTCGTACAACCCTCCTAGGGTTTCCTGAAATTTCATATGACCCTTGTTTCTGAGGTGTTTCATCACTTGATACTTAGACCTTGTGGATAAAAAATGAATAGGAGTGTATGGCCTCCTTCAGCGCACCTCCAGAAAGTCTCATATTGCATTTCTAAGCATTTTGGATTTTTGGCCCTAGGGTTTCTAGGGTTTCACAATTTTCTGCAGATTTTTGGTTTTAGGGTTTATGCAGCTCATTGAATGAGATTTTCAGCTCATCATTATTCATGTGACTCTATTAAGTCTTATTTTGGTAGTAATAATCACAACAAAACCTAAAATTTCTAGCCTAGCCTAGCCGTTAGGTTTTCTAGCCCAGTTGACAAGGGTTTGTGAAGAATATGAAATTATGGTGACACCATGGCTACCTTCTTCATGAAGATGTCAGAGGACAGAAATCAGCCAGGTTCCATTGGATAAATCATATCATCACCCTCATGTATGCACTTGTATATATTATTTGTATCATTTTCATGAGGGTAATTGCAGGAGGAAGGAACCTTTGTTGAAGTCATGGATCTAGAGGTATCTCAATGCATTCAAAGGAACAACACACTGGAAGTGAAGACTCCAAGTTTGATTGTCTTAATTATCATGCCTCCAACCTACATTTCTAAAGTTTTCTACATTACAAGTAGGTTTTGTATCTGTGACAACAATCCTTAAATTGTTTTGATTAAGAGATGTACTCATTATTCTCCTTTAGGAGATATTCTTGTTTTGTTTCCTTTCGTTTGTGTTCTTGTTCCAGGAAGGTTAACAACAAAGGAAGATGGTTATACTTCAGACTTCAGAGGGAGTCAAAACTATTTGATAAGGAGGAAGAACAAAACCATCATTGAGGCAACAAATGCAATAATGCATGATTAGAATCTTTCTATGATCCTGTGGGAAAAAGCATGCATGACACAGTATATGTTTAGAACATGAGTCCTCACCAGATTTTGAAGAACATAATTCCCAAAGAATCCTTCACTAGAGTGAAGCCCAAGATTGAACACTTCAGAATATTTGGGTGTCCAGTGTATTTTCATGTACCCAAAGAGAAGAGGTCGAAGCTACACCCTTTATGGAGAAAGGATACATTTATAGGATAACAGTGAATATTCAAAGACATATCAGATCTACATCACTGGTCAAAGATAGATTGAGACAAGTGGATATGTTGTTCTTGAAGAAAAGATAGCCTTTCAAATATCCATAGAATCTCGCATGGAGATTGACAGTGATACAATACCTTCTCCCCCTTTAGCAGTTCAGAGGGAGACAGACATTATTCCAATTGATCTAGTTGTTCCAGTTGATCTAGTTTCTCCAGTTGATATGCCCAGAGATATTGTAGTAGGGAATAAAAGGCCCACCTAGGCTCGACAAACTATGTAGTAGGCAGAGAAACATACAAGCCCCTCAAGGCACATCCCGAGAGAGCAAAGATATTTTCGATCTACTCTTCAACCATGAGTCACATCACTGATTCTAAGCCTTCTTGTCATAGAGAAGCAACAGGTGAACAAGTATTGCAAGTTTCCATGACTATAGAATACCAATATATATTAAAGAATGATGTATGAGATGTGATGAATAATGGTGACTTCCAAGTGGATCTATAGGATCAAACATGCAGCTGATGGAAGTGTCGAGAAATACAAAGCGAGATCTGTAGCCAGAGGATTCCCACAAACATAGGGATTTGTCTATGATGAGACACTTGATCCAGTAAGACAGATACACTTCCATTCATACTACCATCCATGAGTTGGAAACTACATTAGATGGATGGATTCTTGATAAGTTTAGGCTTCAGCAAGAGTGTTGCTGATCCAAACCTATATTATTACATTTGTTGGTGACGAGAGCCTGATTTTGGTGACTTATTCAAAAAGAATTGTTGTTGGCTACGAGTAAGCTTTAACTTTTGATTTTGAGATGAAGGATCTGGGTATGATGCACTACTTCTTGGGACAAGAAGTATGATAGAGGACTGATGAGATTTTCTTGAGTCAAGGAAAATATACAGTGGGGATATTAAAGAAGTTCGGTATGAAAGAATGCAAATCCATGCCTACACCAACGGTGATGGATTTTAAGAAAATGAATGATGATAATTCAGACGAGATTGATCCACAACTGATTGGATCACTGATGTATTAGGTTAACACCATACCTGATTTATGCTATGCAGTGAATGTACATTAGTCAATTCATGATTCAGATGAGAAAAAACTCACTAGATAGCAGTGAAACATGTATTGTGATATCTACAAGGAACATTTGGATATGGCCTGAGATATGCCTCCAGTGTAGACTTGAGTTTGCATGGATATTTCGATTGGGTAGAAAGTGCAGTGGACCAGAAGAGCACATCTGGTTATTGTTTTTCCTTGGGGTCTGCCATGGTTTCCTGGTGCAGCAAGAAACAAAGCTCTGTGGCCTTGAGTACCGCAGAAGAAGACTATATAGCATTGAGTGTGGTAGTCAATGAAGCAGTGTGGCTTCACAAGATTCTGACAGATTTATTTGATCATGAGATGGATCCTATTATTATTCATTGTGATAACCAAAGTTGTGTGAAGCTCTCTGAGAACCCTATGTTTCATGATAGATCAAAACACATTGAGATAAAATATGATTATATCAGAGACATGTTGTAGAGGAAAGCAGTACACATGCAGTACCTTCCTACACATGAGCAGATTGCATATATCTTCACCAAACCGCTTGCCAATACGAAGTTCGAGTACATCCTTGAGAAACTGGCTTAGTGGAGAATACCTCCCTAGCTGAGAGGGAGTGTTGATGACTACAGCCAAGATGAAGTTTGAGTACTTCCGTGTGAGACTCGGCCTGATGGAGAATGCCTCCCTAGCTGAGAGGGAGTGTTGATGATTACAGTTGTGTGAGACATCCTCTAGGATACAAACTGAGTGAGTCGGCCTGAGAGAAAGCCCATGAGTTGGGTGTGCCCATGATCCAGATTTTATGAGAAGAAAAAAAATGAATACATATTATTAAAATATGTTTAACATAGAATAACAGATATACAATAAAATCGGTTTTCTATTCAATAAGGAAATAATTTGAAACTGTAAAATGCAGCGGAAAACAAGCTTGCTAGAATGGTGGTGGATTATCTCTGAGAAGAGATGTGACGGTTGCGCTCATTCGCAAGAAGATGATTACAATGAAGCTCTGAAGGCATTTTTACAATAAACAGGAATGTCAAAAACCCTAGACATCCAAAAACCTAACCCTAGGAGATGAAGTGCCAAAAGTCATGTGGGCCCCATTTGGGTAAGTTAGTACATCAACTTCCTGGGGTCGTAACTTTTGCATTTGATATTCGTTTTAGGAGCATGATATCTCATTGAAAAGGTCTAACTGAGAAGAACGATTTTCAACTCACACAATTTAGTGCCTTCGCTAGTCACGTGGGCCCAAAATCCCCAAAAAACGTTGTTTAGGGCCTCAAAACGGCCCCAAAAGTATGGAACCCGAAAAACTACCGAAAAACTACCAACCTGGAAAATTGTTTTTCAAGCCACTGGAGTAGTTCGGTGGCCACCAATATCCACCTGGATAAATCCTCTCTCCTTAGGAAGAAATGGTCTCCATTTCTTTGATTTCCCCCATCAGATGAGGAAATTTTTGTTGAATTTGGCCTCGGGTGAGCCACTTTCCTTGGTGCAGGAGCTACCCTGCTTTGATGACTTGATAAAGTTGGATCCTTTGTTGTCGAGTGCCCTTGAATTTTGTTTCCACAATATGATCATTGGTTGCATGTTGCATGCAGTCAAGGTTGAGCTCTGTTGGTGTCAACTTCTCTACTATCTCTGAGGTGTCCAATAATGGTGGGAAATATGGTTGAAGGAGAGCCACATTGAACACTGGGTGTAGGACAAGGAAATGGGGAATGTTGAGCTCAAAAGAATTGTCACCCACAACCTTGGTGATGGTGTACGACCCATAATGGAGTGGGTGAAGCTTTCGATGGGGCCCTGTAAGGCGTTCTTTCTGCAAGTGCACCCAACTTTTGTCACCCACCTGAAACTTATGCGGTACCCGATGTTGATCATGGCGTTTCTTATACTTGGCATTAGACTTCTGTAGAATATCTTGAACCTATTAGCAGATGTGTTGGATCCGCTTAATGAACCAGGTGGATTTTTCAGTTTCTGGTGGAGCAGGGGATGAGTCAGCCAAGGTGGTCTCCATAGGTAGTGCAACATCCATGGGGCCCAATGGTTGGAATCCCAACCCCACCTGAAAGGGGTTGTGGCCAGTTGAGATATGGAGGGATCGATTGTAGCTATGTTGGACATAGGGAAGACTCCCATCCCATGTGTGGGGTTGTTTTGAATTGTACATGAGAAGGATATGTATGAACATCTGATTGATGACCTCAGTTTGGCCATCTGTCTGGGGGTGGAAGGCAGTGGATTTGGTGAGCTTGGTATCCAACAGTGACCAGAGGCTCGACTAGAATGTGTTGAGGAACCGATTTTCATGGTCTGAGATAATGGTTTGTGGGATCCCAAAATGTACCCATACTCGTTCAAATAAGATCTTGGCAGTGGCTTCTACTGTGATGTTCTTCTTGCAGGTGGTTAGAATCGCCATCTTGGAAAAGTGATCAACAACCACAAAAACACAGTCATTTCCCCTCTTGGTGGATGGAATGGCCCGACATGTAGTCCATTGAGGTGGATTCCCATGGCCTATTAGGAGTAGGAAGAGGGGTGTACAAGCCCTGTTTCTTAGTGGTCGGTTTGGAAATAGCATAGGCAGTGCAGGACCTGATATGCTTGTCGACATCCTATCGAAGTTTTGTCCAGTAGAAATGTTTATGTAGCACTGCCACTATTTTTCCGATGCCAAAGTGTCCTACCACCCGACTGTAGTGAGCTTCCAAAATAAGTTTCACGCGCTCGCTTGATGGAACGCGGAGATGGCCCAGATGGCACAACAACCCATCCTAAAGATGAAAATTAGCGACCACTGAGTTGGTGCCCAACATTTGGTAGGTGGTGGAGAAGTCAGGGTATGTCTCGTAGAGGTGGGGTCATCCGTAGGTCTCGTGGCCGCAAGATTCTAGCACCGTGGTGAGTGTCGTGACTGGAGGTCAGTTGAGTCAATCAACAACTTGGTTGGTACTTCTTATTTTATACTTGATGTTGAGGTGGAACTGTTGTAAGTATGTTGACCACTTTTGATGGCTGTCATTCTGCAATTTGCCTTATGTCTGCATGAACTATAGTGGTTGGTGATTAGTGTGGATGATTGTCTCCTTCCCAAGAATGTAATGTCTCCACTGGCAGCAGTCTTGCACAATGGAGTACATTTATTTTTTGTAAATAGGGTACTTACGGACAACATAATATAGTGTCTCACTATGATATGCGACATGGTAGCCGTGTTGAGTGAGAACGGTGCCCACAGCATAGTCTGAAGCACTTGTCTCGATATCAAAGGGATGTTGCAGGTCCGGTAATGAAAGTATTGGGTATGAGCACAAACGCTTCTTCAATTCATATAAGGTTTGTTGTTGGGACAAGCCCCACACAAATTTTTCCTTACCACCACCCCTGGTTACTTGGCTGAGGGCCCATGCGATATGAGAGAAACCCAACACGAACCTGCGATACAAATTGGTGAGGCCCAAGAAGCTCTGAAGTTCAGTGAGTGTGGTTGGGGTTGGCCAATCATGGATGACCTGGATCTTGGTTGGATCCACATGCACACCATGATGATCAATGATGTAGCCTAAGGACTGGACCCGGTCCATGCCGAAGGAGCATTTTTCCAAGTTTCCATATAGTTTGTGTTGCCGCGGGGTGTGCAGAACCTACTGAATATGCTGCAAGTGTTTCGACCAAGTTTTGTTGTAGATGAGGATGTCATACAGATACACCACTACAAAATTATTGGTGAAAGTTCGTACGATATCATCCATCATCCTCATAAAAGTTGTTGGAGCATTTGTCAAACCAAAGGGCATGACCAACCATTAAAAAATACCTTATTTTGACTTGAAGGCAGTCTTCCATACATCTGTCTATTCTATTGGGACCTATAGGTAGCCAGACTTTAGATCAATCTTACTAAAGTATTTGACCCCTGTGAGCTGATCAAGGAGGTCGTCGATTAGGGGAATCGGGTATCGGTTTCGCACTCTGATTTTATTCAGGGCTCGGTAATCAATCCAGAGTTTCCAGGTCCCGTCTTTCTTCTACACCAGCATGATTAGTCTCCCACAAGGAAATGAGTCGGGATGGATGTGCCCCTTGTGGATCAATTCTTGGATCTGCCTCTTGATCTCCTCATTTTCTAACAGAGAGCGGCAATATACTGGCCCAATGGGTAGCGGTGCTCCTGGGGTCAAATCGATGGGATGTTTGACCTGGAAGTGCAGAGGTACCCCAGTAGGAGAGGAGAATATATATGAGTACTCTTCCACGACCTTATCCACTTACTTATGTTGTGTGGAGAGATCAGTCACGAAGGCCCTGGATGTGGCTACGATATTTTGCTCACTCTGAGAGAGAATCACGAAGAAGACAAATTTCCCAGTCTGAGAGATGAACTTCCTGCATTGCTTGGCAGAGATCAAGTAAATAGAACTAGGAGGGACTGCCTTGGGTATCCTGTACAATTTCCTGTTCAAAGTAATAATAACACAATGAGGCCTAGACTCATATACAACATGATGTTTCCATAAATAAGGCTGGCCCAAAATAAAATTACAAACTTCGAGAGGAGAAATATCACACAATGCCCCGTCTTTGCAGGGCTTGATATCGTACGACAATCGACACTATTGGTTGACGCGAAGATCGCTTCCTTGGCGGATCCATCCAATGGTGTAGGGTTGTGGGTGCGGTGTTTTCGGTAGGGCCAGCTGCTTGACGAACTTTGTTGAGATGATTTTCTTCTGGCTATTGCTATCAATGATGAAGTGTAGTGCGGTGCCTTTTACCCACATCTATGAATGGAAGAGGCACTCTCCTTCTTCTTGCTCATTTGGGTCACCAGGTTGGAGCTTGGTGGTAGCAACGGTGGCACGGGGTTCCGCAGCAATGATCCATGTTCCCCTTTCTGGTTCTGAATCAGAGTCAGAACCTTCATCTGATTCAGAGGCTTTCACTTCAGCCACCAGCGACTGCTTTGAGTGGCAGTCAGCAATGTTATTGCAAGGGCTCTTATGAAAGTCACACCACTTCCCAGTGTATTTCTTTATCTTTCCGGTGTCCTTCTTTGATTGCATCTTGGACTGGTTGTCCTGATACTGTCCATTTTTTATTTGACCTTTGTTTTGTGGGTTGGGGCCGCCATTTTTTGGCTTTCTCTATGAGGGGTTCCCAGGCCCAAATTGTCGTGTATTTTGTTTGAGCTTCTGCTCGATTTTGATGACATATCGGTAGGCCATGTCCAAGGAGGATATGTCTAGAAATTCCATTTCAGTATGGATGTATCTATGTAGATCATTGAAATACTTGAGCACCAGATGTCGCTCTGAATCTTTGATACCCAACTTGGTGAGCAAGGTATGGAAGATATTTGTGAACTCTGGCACTGCTTGGTCTCTTTCTTGCTGCAATGTAGCCCATCTGGTATACAAGTTTTCATAACTCCGAAGAGGTAGTATTGTTACTTAATAGCATCCCTAAAGGATTCTGAGGTGGCTACGATTGTAAATAATGAGGGCTCCTATCTTTCCTTTTGCTCACAGAAAGTTTCCCACCAATATTTGACATGGGGAACAGCTTTGAAAAGCGCAAAAGTAATCTTTTCTCTATTTGAAAAGTTATGGATAGAAAAATACCCTTCTAATAGATTCAACCACTTGTCTACAGCATCTATGTCTATCTTATCTTCAAATATAGGAATATCGAATTTGATTTGTACCTTGAAGGGGGTGGCGCCTCCGCTCGAGGAAGATGTGTCGCATGTTGGTAGTCGCCGAAGGATTTGCACGAAACTATCCATCATCTCGTTCCTTTGTTGCATGAGGGATTCCTCAAGCAACATTTTGAATGGATCTCATGTCCCATCATATTTCTTTTCTACTACCATGAGAGGTCGCTTGGGCGTGCGAGAGCTTTTGTCCTCAAGAGAAACAAGCTCGAGACCTAATTCTTTGTACCCTGACCTCATTGGGGACATGCACTAAGATGAAAGGGAGCAGACCGCTTTGATACCACTAATCCATATTTTATGAGCAGAAGGAAATGAATACAGATTATTAAAAGATGCTTAACACAGAATAACAGAGATACAGTAAAATTGGTTTTCTATTCAATAAGGAAATAAGTTGAAACTATAAAAAGGAGCGGAAAACAAGCTTGTTGGAATGGTGGCGGCTTATCTCTGAGAAGACATGTGATGGTTGTGGTCATTCGCAATAAGATGATTACAATGAGGCTCTGAAGGCATTTTTACAATAAACAGGAATGTCAAAAATCCTAGACATCCAAAAACCTAACCCTATGAGATGAAGCGCCAAAAGTCATGTCGGGCCCGTTTGGGTAAGTTAGTACATCAACTTCCTAGAGTCGTAATTGTTTCATATGATCTACATTTTAGCCGCACGATAGCCCGTTGGAAAGGTCTAACCGAGAAGAACAATTTTTTACTAGCCCAAGTTAGTGCCTTCACTACTCACCTGGGCCCCAAATCCCCAAAAAAGGGCGTTTAGGGCCTCAAAATGGCCCTGAAAGTTTGGAACCCGAAAAACTGTCGAAAAACTGCTAAGGTGGAAAACTTATTTTTGAGCCAGTGGAATAGGTGGGTGGCCATTGATATCCACCTAGATCATCCCATGAGTTGGGTGTGTGGTTCCTCTTTGAGACAGAGAAGGAACGGCGTGTGCCCCTATGTGGGGTGAGGAAGCCCATGAGTTGGGTGTTCTCATGAGTTAGGTGTGTGGTTCCTCTCTGAGATGAAGATGGAACGTTGTGTGCCCTGTGTTGGGTGAGGAATCCCATGAGTTGGGTGTGTGGTTCCTCTTTGAGATGGAGATGGAATGTTGTGTGCCCCTATGTGGGGAAGCACATGAGTTGGGTGTGTGGTTCCTCTCTGAGACGAAGATGGAATGTTGTGTTCCCCTATGTGGGGAATCCCATGAGTTAGGTGTGTCGTTCTCTCTAAGACGAAGATGAAATGATGTATTGGTCTCCTCTATGTAGAGATTTGATATGATGTGATACTCCAAATGATTCTCCTATGAGACATAGTGAGAAAGAGATTTGTTGAGTTGGATGTGCCTATGGATGAGCATAGGTGAACGTGATCCTAGTGGTTGCGTACTAGTGAGTGTGATTCTCTTGTGAGATGTAATGAGAAAGAGATATGTTGAGTTGGACGTGCATGTGGCAGAGCACAGGTGAACGTGATCCTAGTGGTTGAGCACTAGTGAGTTTGATTCTTCTGTGAGACGCAGTGAGATAGAGACGTGGGCATCCATGTGGTTGAGCACAGATGGATGTGCCCCTAGTGGATGAGCACTAGTGGGTGTATGTGATCCCTTGATATATTGTACAAGAGTCAGACTTACCTGTAACCCTATTTGTGATGTAAAGGGTACAGGTCGGCCCCACCATAAAGGGAAAGATAATTAATGTAAAAGATAATTAATATGATAATTATTAATTATATTGTGAGTTATTGAGGTCGGAACTGTTGTGCCAATAGACATTACTTTTGATAGGCTTGATCTAATATAAATAAAGGTAAATTCTCCATCGAGGAAACACAAAAACACAAGTGTGAGTTTGGAAATTTTAGCAAGTAGTTGTTCTTGGGAAAAAGTCTGCACCTCTCTTGGGTGATAGTCTTCTAGGGTTTGTGAGCACCCTTTTGTGTGCTAGGTTTTATGGTGGTGGAGTTCTTTCTCTTGAAGAATATAGCAAAGGATTGGTTGGCTTTTCTTCCCTTGTTGAGAAGGGTTTCCCAGGATACTTCTTGTGTACTTGTGCATGGTGTTTCTTCTTGTGATCTTGGTTAATGAAGCAAATTGTTTATGGTGTAACTACAATTGTTTGTGGTTCAAGTAAAATGCTGAAATTGGAATAAAATCCATGCTTGAACCTAGTTTGATGAAAAATCAACACCTACTCTGCCCTCTCTCATTAGTTGGCATTTGTGGTTGGAACGCAAAAAAGTATTATTTGAGAATGGTAGACCATCTATCCACTTGGTTGTATGCAAGACACTTGGGGGGTTTGGTAGACACGAGGATATACAGAAAGCGCCAATTACCAGATCTACTTTTTCAATGACCAAGGAGGATTTTACAGCAGGATGGTTCGATGGAGCAACTCAATCAAATGGCCAACTAAGTGGAGTAGGATGGGTCCTTAGGATCAATAAACATATGGTATCTAAGTGGACATTCAATTGTGGACCAGGCACTAATACTAGGGTTGAACGTTTGGGAGTGTGGGAAACATTAACACTGGCTACGTGGTTGCATATCCTAGATCTACAAGTTTTTGGAGATTCCAGAATCATCATAGACTGGTTGAACCAAAAAGGAAAGTTGCAGGCAATCTCTTTGGAGTGTTGGAAGGACAGAATCAGAGACCTCAATGAAGCATTCAAGACAATCAATTTCACTCACATTTACAGAGATAACAACAAGGAGGCAGACATTTTATCCAAGAAGGCACTCCAGATGCAAGAAGGGAAGATAGTTTACAACCAACGGGAAAAGGGAAATGAGGACCCCTCCCTGTTCTTAAATCTCTATTAATGTTTTTTGTCAGTAGTTTAATTTTTTATGAGCTTTCTCTTTGTCTACACATAAGAGATAGTGATGTTTGGTTTATATGGACATGTTTTATGGACCTATGGGGTCAGATCCGAGCACTTTGTGTTCTTATCTCCTTGTTTTGTATCAGCTTGCATGTTGGTAGTATATTAGTTTTTTTCTCATATATTTTTGTTTTGGAGGATCAAGAAGAATGCTTGTTATGATTAGTGTTATATTTTGTTAGTTATATTTTGTTACTTTTCTCCTGAAAATTTTTATATAATATAATGAACAATTTTTTGTTGAAAAAAAAATGTGAACAAGAAAAACCGAAAACCATTAGATATAGCCTATAATGGAAACAAAAATGCATAGAAAAATATGATTTGGATTAAGTGGAATTTTCTAGTATCATATTTGGGTAATGTCACATTCCATGGAATTTTGTCAATGCGAACATGAAAATTATAGCTAAGGAAGAGGACACACAATATGTTTTAGAAATTAAATGGAATTCATAATTTGAAAAGTTTTTAAGAAGCTTCACGATTTATATATTGAATTAAAATGGAAGACATACATTGTCTTGACTTTATATACAGTTGGTTTTACGTTGGTTTTACGTTATCGTATTTTCCTTGTGACAATATATTAATAATTATCACATGGTCTTTCACAATTTATATTCACCGAATAATTTTTTGGACAATATACTAGTCGTTATGTTCTTGTTTTTCACAATCTATGTTTAAACAAAACAAAATTTGGAAAATATACTATTCATTATGTTCCTTCGTAGTTAAGAAAATATTGGATCCAATATTAATTATTTATCTAAAGTCAAGGCGCCTTGTTTTTGGACAATATATTAATCATTATGTTCCCGTCTCTGCAAACTAAAAGTTTTGGATATTATACTAAGCATTGTTCTCCTTCGTAGTTTAGAAAATTTAAGATTTAATATGAATTATTTATCTCAAGTCAAGTTCTAAAAGTATTATCTCAAGTCAAGTTATTTGTTTTATTTGTTTGATTTTCAATGGATGTGTGCAATTATTATTGCCTATCAAACAAAAAAATTACCACGTTCCAATATTTTTATTACTCAAATAACTTATTAATTTATGTTTTAAAAAAAATATTTTTTATAAAAAAAAATTATAGATTATAAATTTTTTAAATAAAATTTGTTACAGAGATATTTTTAAATTTTTATTTTATTTTATTTTTAAATTTTATATTATTAATTTTATTTTATTTTAAATTAAGTTTTTGTGTTTGATTTAAAAATATAACATTTACATAGTAATAAAGAAAGTGACAGACAATTTAGTAATAATCACAAACTAAAAATAATTTATAATTTTTATTTTATTTTATTTTTGAATTTTGTATTATTAATTTTATTTTATTTTAAATTAAGTTTTTGTGTTTGATTTAAAAATATAACATTTACATAGTAATAACATCATAGTAATAAAGAAAGTGAAAGTCAATTTAGTAATAATCACAAACTAAAAATAATTTTATTTAGTTTAGTTAATTTTTTTCCACAAAATATCTTATATTATTAAACTTTAGAAAGTTGTAAATGGTAAAAGATTTCAATACTATTATGATTAAAAGATTCAATTGAATTCAATATTATTTAAAACTTAGTTATATAAAATTTACAATTTGAAAGAATGTTTCTTAAAATATAATTCACAAAATTAATGAAGTCATTTATAAAATATTACTTAGAAATTATTTTTCTACTTTATATTACATAAACTTTCCATACCCTTAAAATGTATGCAATCTCTTATACACATAGCACTACTGTAACTAGTTCCTAGCTCCCTAATATTTGAAATTTCAACCTCTCTTTATCTAGTTCATGAATGTAAATTTTACAATTTGAAAGAATGTCTTTAAAAAAAATTACTTATAAAATATTACGTAGAAATTGTTTTTCTACTTTACACTACATAAACTCTTCACAGCCTTAAAATGTACACAATCTCTTATACACATAGCACTACTACACCTAGTTTTTAGATCCCTAATATTTGAAATTTCAACTTCTCTTTATCTTTATTTTTGTTGATGAAGTGTTTTGCCATATATATACACATGCACTCCCTTTTTTTTGTTTTCTTTGAAATTTGAATAAGAACTCATAAGAAAAATTCAAAAAAAAGAAAGGTGAAATATTTAAAATTATATGTGTGTGTTTGTTTATAGAATATGGAATAAATTGTTTTTTAATTCTTAGGGATGACAATTTTATTATATGTTGGTTTCCTCTTCACAACCACATGTTAAAAATCTTCAAAATAAATAAAAAAGTTCAAATTGAATATAACAATATTGAACACATACTTACTAAAAAAATATTTTTAAAAAATCACATAAATAAATATGATTTCATGTATATATATAATTATACACAAGATGCAAAGGATAATGTAGAAATTATCCACTCTTTATTACTATCAAAACCCTTGAGGTAGGGAAACACCTTACAATTGATTCTTTTATGGAAGGAATCCACTTTAGTTCACTTATTTATAACTAATTAAGAAACCCTAATCATAACAACCTCCTAACTACCTAGTAGACCTTCTTTAATGATGCCCCATTACATTTACTCAATA
>ML785799.1:559256-585908 GCA_009831015.1 Picea engelmannii | reverse complement strand
GTGAGGTGACTCTCTCACCCAACCTCTTACATGAATTCAATGATTGAGTGTCTAAGAATCAAAGAATTATTAGATGGTAATGACACATTAACTTAGGAAATGACATGGGTTATACCTTAGACCCCTTTAGCCCCCTCTCTTGTGGAATCATAGCCCCCCATCATTATTGTCCCTCTTGTATTGCAACTAGTGACTATTATTTTTATTAATCATTTTAAATGTACATTTTACATATCTTGGCCCTTGGCCATATTTATCAATACGGGTTCTTCACCCTGAAACATATTGGTTCACTAGCTTAATTCTCATTTACAAATTACATTATAATTTGTGGGGATTAAAATTGGGGATACTACATCCCCTCCCCCTTATTTTTGCATTGTTCTTAATGCACCACACCATATAGGTGTACATACATATTACAATGTTAGGCTATCCATCCTTTAATTATCATATAGGCTCTCCAACCTTAAATCAATGTATAGGCTCCTCGACCTAATATCACATAAGAATTCTAGCCCAAGACATATATGCATAGGCACTCCAGCCAAAAACATGTACATATAGGCACTCCGGCCCCAAAACCATATAAAATGATTTCATAATTCATCATTCTTGTGACAATTCCAACCAGCAATATCTCATTCCCCTTAGTCTACACAACCTAGGGAATTTACCCCCTTCTTTGCAGCACAGTCCCTTAGGCTGTACCACTTCCCTCCATGGATCCAACATAGACTAGCTAGGAAGTCTCAAAGATGTGGCTCCAAGAATTATAGCTACAACAACTTTCAAAATTTGTCGATTCCCACAACAATTCCAACCAATAACTCTCTTTCCCCTCAACCTACACAACCCAAGGAAGCATACCCCCTTCTTCATACCATAGTCGTTCAGATGTACAACTTCCCTCCAAGGCTTCAACACAAGGTCGAATAGGAAGTCTCAAAGATGTGTCTCCAATAACTCTAGCTATGATGGTGGAATCTCCAAACCTTGAAATAGTTGCAAATGTGCCTCTTGTATTACATCTTCAGCTCCACTTTTCTTCTTATGAGTCGCAACAAATCCACTTGGAATTTATTCATTCAATGCCTTTGTCCTTGAGATCCATTTATATCTAGTACTATTTTTTCCAGATACTTGTTTCATGTCTTCATTCTTCATATATTCGTATCTATCTGGCTATACTATGCTTCAAAAAGATACCACCAGTAATAATTTAGCTCAAAGTTCTTTCCCGACACACCCTCGTGATTTCATCCACCATGCCATATGCATTATGGATTTTGCTCTTCTTTTCTAAACTCATCCTGCAGGATCAGGAATACCCTTCTCTGCAACACAATCCCTTGAGCAACCTATCATTTTCCAAGGTGTTCTCATGAAAGGAGAGCACTAAATTACTACCAAAATTCCATTGGCATTCTATAACATGTGGCAATCATAGGGTCCCAGTGTCTTAACAATATCCTTCTTCCTAATATTCCAACTTTAATAGCCTTCATCTTATTTGTATCACACACATACAATCATCATGAGATATCATTATAACAATATCAATCATTAATTCAAATATATTTCATATAGGAAAATAAAATTTCCCCATATGAGATTCCTTATCATAATGTTTGGCTCTCACAATAGCAAGAATTAGTCTTCCTTGTGGGATTACACCATTTCCATATCTAAGACCAGTCTTCCTGCGATTTTCTCAACTTTCATTCAACCAAACAAATTGTCAGTGTTCATGTGCACATTCTCATTTTATTGCAACATTTGCAACAACTCGTGAAATGATCTCAAAATTGTATCTTACCAACAATTCAATCACTTATATTCATTATTTATATTAAATGGAATGTAATTGTCATTCCTAGTATATGTACTATCTAGTGCACTAAATCTATAATGCAATCAAACATTACTAATAAATAAACCAATGTGTCAATACACATGCCCACATCTACACAATGCATCATTGCATTGACTCTACAATACCACATATATATGTCATGTATTCCACCATGGTGAGTTGGAAGGTATAGCCAATGCCTCAACACATCATCCAAATTCTTTGAAATTACTTATTCGTCCATTTGGATAACTTCCTCTTCAACCCATACAAAACACTAGGAATAAAGTCTTTTAGTGCTCTTTAGTGTCAGAAAAAAGGTTGCAATCCAAACATTGGTTATATAGGGGAAGACCATTAAGTACTTCCATGGAACTATATCCCTTCCATATCCAACCATGGCATGTCTTCACACATGGCTATCTCTATTGGCATTCATTGTTATAGAAGGAGTATGTCTCTTGACTTGACCTACTTAATCTCATAACCAACATAACATAATATGCACTTAAATATCATATAATTGCATTCACGCATTAACCAACATTTTTATACAAAAGGCCTTCTACCTTTACACATCAATTCAAATACTTAATCTTAACTGAGGGAATTCTTACCTCAATTCCCTTCAACATCGATGCATTATAAACAACCAAATGCATACCTACATGGTTGTTATCAAACTACTTGTTGCTACTTAATCAGTCGGTATCTTGTAGAAGCTCGTAGGCTCCCTTCACCAACCTATTGATCAACATTCTTACCATTCTCATTTGTCTTCATATGGATGGCTATCATATGCAACAGAAGCATCATCAACACCTTCAACCATGCTATAAATTTTTGTCCTAAATACATAATCCATCATTAATCATATGCAATTATCATGACATCATTATTTCACATATATAACAACAAACTATTCTTAGTCTATAGTCATTCCATATGCATGTACAGACATTCCTGCATGCACTAATGCACATCACTATGCACCAAGCATTCACTGTCAGCATGCCTACAAATGCATATGCATTCTAGCTTCATTGTATGCATCATGCATCACTTCAATTATGCACTCCAATTCATATATGTTTTAGCTTCTCGTGCTCCATTTAGTTATCCTTGAACCCTTCTAAATCTATGTAGCTCTATGTAATGTCATTCTACTCATCTGTGAACTATTTTCCCCTTCTCTGTACTTTTTTTTTGTGTGTATCCAAGTCCCACTTGGTCATTATGCATTCGAGCCAATATGCCTTATTGGCTATTGCCTCCACTTAGGAAATCATTTTCCAACGTTACCTTTTTGGAACCTTCCAGCACATCGGAATGATGTACTTTATATCATTCCATCATCTTAATGTTGTAGTATATTCCATCCAACTTATCTAGTCTCTTTATGGAAACCCTTTCCATTACCCTCTAGCTATCCATTAGTTTTGTTCAATTTTATGAATACTTGTATTCACTTCATTGAGTAATTCACTGTGAAACATTGATTTTCCACTCACGACCAAACTTCTCCCATTGGAATGTCGCATTTCTCCATTGGCACTTTTGAAATAAATGAACCTTCATTAATTCATCCACCGAATTCATTTCACCTATAACCTGCTTCCACTGCACACTCTAATAACATAATTGGCTTTCTTCCTCTAAGTACTTTTAAACAAAAGTAGCTAATTCATAGCTACCAATTCTTTTCTAGGAATTCTTATGCTCTCACACAAATATGACTCACCCATCCCATGAGTCACGCCTCACCTCATGAGATCCTTTCTTTTATTTTGCAACAAGCTTTACAACCTTCACTACATTTCTAGCTTCAAGGCTACGAAGTTCCTCCTTAAATCCTTATCTGATCTATTGACATTATTCACCTATTGGCTTCATGTTTTCAGGTGAGAATCCCTATTGATATGGATTTGCAAGTCATATATATTCTAAAGAAGCTAAATACTAATTTGGCTCTACTCTTCTTGAGTCCTTTATCAACTTTTTATTACCTGCTCTGTAGCTCTTTACTTTCCTCTGCAAGTTATTTATTGTCTCATCCAACTCTACAAGATCTAGCCTACTTCCCTGCTCATTAGAACCTATAATTATAACCTGCAACCAAATCCACACAAAATCTTCACTCGTGACATATGATCTTCTTGCTAGCAATACCTTAACACAAAATTCTTTCCTTTAGTGTTCCCATCTGACATGTTCCTCTATCATCTGAAAATGATTTTCCAAAATTATCATTATTTGGAAAACTTTCACATTGAGCTATTGCATATCTCATAGGGTCCAGTTTCCCTTTTCCTACAAATTTATAACACAATTAATTTCTTCCCGGGAAGTCTTGAACCTCATGCCATGCTTTCCTCTAGATTAAATTTCCAATGGATGTACTCATGCCTTGATCTGATTTTTTAACTAAAAGTTATGGCTCTCTAGAATCAGTGGTTTCACCCTTTTTTTTGCATTTGTTTCATTGATTCAAATAATTTAAGAGGCCAAATTTTGTCACCTATAGAAAAAAATATGTTGGGAATCGGAAAAAAAAATTATGTTGGGCACAAATAGAATTTATGATTTTGAACATAGATCAACTCTCGGATTTGGAATCTGATTATCTAATCAAATTTTGTATAAATATAGAATTAACGAATTTGCGCTTTTACACTTTCTCCGGACTTGGAATTTTAGTCAAAATTAATTATCTCCCAAACAAAGCAAAACTACGAAATTTTTCTTTAAGACAAAGTTGTTTTGATTGATGTATAGATAAAAAGTTTGACTAAATAAAATTTTATGGATTGTTGATCTAGGGTAACTTTTTATCCTCTGAAGTTTTCAAAAATCCTCGAAACACGCTCAAGAATAGTGGATTTTGCTCAGTTTGAGCATCTCCACACCAAGCCTTTTTGAACTTTTCCAGCAACCCAAATTGGTATTTTCATGCCTGCTTTTTGGACACATTATAAAAATTTCACCTTCATCTGGGCCCCAGTTATTGAGCACAACCTAGATCTTTAAAAACCATTAATTCACTTTTTTCAAAAAATGAAAGTAAAATTGGGTAGTAGCTCTCACTGGAATTATTGTATCCCTCATCACTATGGACATACCCCTAAAATTACATCTGATTCTGAGTTGAAATGCTCTTATTATGGCTAAAACAAGTTTTTGGCTCCAGACTTGTTTTTTTTGTGAATTATCTATTTTTGTTGACATGGAAATCAAGATGATGTGGCATGGAACATGGTTGTTGATGTCCACCTATCATCCTCTCATTCGGACATGTCGTCAACCTTCTTTTCTTCCATCAACAATCGACTCATTCTTTGCATTGGCGATCAACCTATTTCTCTGTATTATGAAAAGGCTACCTTTGTCGAATTTGGTCGAACCTCAATCATTGGCGATCGAGGATTTGCTTCCATCGATGAATTATAAAAGGAAATTCTTCATGGGATTTTCTAAACCCCAAAACCAAAACTAGAATGAATCTAAGTCGTCAATCCACTAAACTTTGTCAAGCCCACAAATGAATCTCAATTGTTGATCGCCAAATCGAATGTGATCTGGAATGTCCATTACCCAGCATCACTAAACTTCATTGAACTCTGAAACTCCATTAGTGATCGATGATTGGCAATTTCATTTGACGAACTGACTTGCAATACTTCACTATGTTTGTCGAACTATAATCATCGGTAATCGACGATTGACATTTCCTTTGGTCGATATGGCATGCCACGTGGATGTTGATGTGGCAATTTGACTTATGTGACATGAAATGTGGATGTCGATGTGGAAACTTGGTTGACATGGCATGAGACGTGGATGCTGAAATGGAAACTTGGTTGACATGGCATGACACGTGGATGGTATCCACCTGCCTTGATTCGGCCACAACATCCTCCTCATCTCCCCTGCATCGATGATTAATGATCTCTCTTGCATCAGCAATCAACAATTTCTTTTGCATTTATGAAAGGCTACTTCATAAAAATTTCACCGAACCTCAATCGCTCCATTGGCGATCACCGATTTACAAAAGGCTATTTCATACAAATTTCACCGAACCCTGATCGATCCATCAACGATGGACGATTTCCTTTCATCAATGATTTACAAAATTCTATTTCATAACTTTTTGATGAACCTCGATCACTCCATCGACGATTGACAATTTTCTTCAGCAAACCAAATTTGTTCACAAATTTTGCCAAACTCTGAAAACTTGAAATTTTGATCAAATTTAAGATGAATGTGGGTCATTGATTTTCAAGATTAAAGTGATATCATCGATTGATTTATCAAACTCTCCAAACTTTGTTGAACTTCTCCAAACCTACAAACGAATCTTAGTCATTGATTCTCAATGTGTAAATGATCTAGGTCGTTGATTCTCCAACCCTTTAGTCACCATTAAAACAAAAAAATCGACCTATGAGACCAAACTTAACTCTACAACATGTAGATCGATGCCATTAATCATCTCTTCAACCATTATCACTGCAAATTCTACCTGAATTTGCTTGGTAATTTGGGAATTGTATCTAGTTCCACAATTTTCCCCAAATCCATCATAGAGTAAAACTCTACAACAATGGATTTACTAAATTTTCATTGGGATTTGGTCCATATTGGTTTGGTGTTGAACAAAAAGCTTTGATGCTATTATGTAATGTACCCAATAGCCTTGTTGGGTCCCATTACTAAAAAAATGACTTAGCACCACTCTAAGACCAAATTGTAACATACCCACCTACTAAAAACGAAATTAAATTCTCTATGCAATATATAAAATTAACATAGACTCATAAAATTTCACATGCAAATAACAACATTTCTAAAATGTGAATGCAACCATTTATCAAACTGAAAACACAACATTCATATAAACATTACACAATGGAAATAAACATTATAAAACATGACAGAAACCTATCTTTCAATTATTGAACCAACCAACTGCGTACGAAAGACGTCCCTCCCAGCCATAAGCATTGTTGTTCCATTTCCTTAAACAGCAGACCACCCTCGAGATGAGGTTATGAGTCCACTAAGAGATCTTTCTCTCTTGGTTATCCACTCTTCACATTCAACGACCCAAAACCCAGGTTTTACTCCAACAACAGTCCCAATCCATGAGCTCGCTTCCCCTCATCCTGCACAACCCAAGGAATGGGATCCCCCTTCTCTATCATGCAATCCCTCGGGTCTTCCCAATTCCCTCCGGGGCTCCAATTCACTCAATTGGATAGGAATATCACAAATGGGGACTCTAGGAACTCTCGGCTACTCTAGGAGTGCTCATAGCAGCCTTCGCAAGGTTCTTGACTCATTTTCTCAATAGAAAAATACATCACAGTCTCACGACCCGATTTTACAGGGATGCAACCCTCTTTCTCAACATAAACACAACCCAACAATGGTTTCCTTCAGGCATAACATGGTTGGTGCTCTTCCTAGCACTCAGCTCTTCTCTTGCTTCCCAAAACATGCATGTTAAAACTATCTTATCTTCCTACTCAAATTTTGGTCTTCTCCCATGCTTGATTGACTCTCAATCTTCCCAAGGTTGATTGTAGTCGACCCCTATGTTCTCATGACTCTGTGAGGTGACGCGATCACCCAACCTTTTACATCTGTTCAATGATTGAGTGTCTAAGAAGTCAAAGAAGGATTAGTTGGTAATGACACATTAACTTAGGAAATGACATGAGTTTTCCCTTGAACCCCTTTAGCCCCCTCTCCTATGGAATCATAGCCCCCCATTGTTATCGTCCCTCTCGTATCGTAGCCAACAATTATTATTTTTATTAATCATTTTAAATGTACATTTCACATGTCTTGGCCCTTAGTGATATTAATCAATATATGCTCATCCTCTTCACCCCAAAACATATCAACTCGCCAACATGATTCTCATTTACACAATGACATTATAATTTGTAGGGATTAAAACTAGAGATATTACAAGTGATCGTAAACTTTGTTGTATCTGAATAATGGAAGTACAATCTAAAACAAAACAATCTCATTAGGTATTAAATTTGGCAAAATAGCTCATAAAAATAACTCATAAGCTCAGATACGAAGGACACACCTCACGATGTAAGGACCATGCCACATGGAGTTAAATTTTCTTGCACCTAAGGCATCTTTGACTTGATCATAGATCAAGACCAAATCTCCTTTGAAGAAGACTCAAGTGTGAATAGACTTGTTATATTGAAACTTGACACGTTTTTATGCACTTCGTTCGTCATGGCTGCATCTTTACATTATTCGTAGAGTTATTCCGGGTAAACTGAGCACTCCTCTAAGGCAGTGATGTAAAGAAAGATGGCCAACTTGAGTGAAGGAATTTCACACTCAATTGTAAAAACTATTTCCAACCCATGAATAAGTTGCAAATATGTGAACCTACAAATGTTTAATAAGCGCATTGGGAAAAACATTAAATATTATTTGGACTTCGTATTTTCCTGTACATGTCTCGACAATTGGTTGATTTTATGTTATCATATTTTCCTTGTCACAATATACTAATAATTATCACATGGTCTCTCACAATTTATGTTTCAGTGAAGAAAGTTTTGAACAATATACTAATCTTTATGTCCTTGCTTTTCACAATCTGTTTAAATTAAAAAAAAAATGGAAAATATACTATTCATTACGTTTCTTCCTTCCTACTTTAGAAAATTTAGGATTTAATATTAATTATTTATCTAAAGTCAAGTCACCTTGTTCTCGTATAATATATTAATCATTATGCTCCTGTCTTTCGGAATCTATGTTCAATCTAGAAGGTTTGGACAGTATACTAAGCATTATGTTCCTTCGTAGTTTAGAAAATTGGACGATATACTAAGCATTATGTTCCTTGGTAGTTTAGAAAATTTAAGGTTTAATATTAATTATTTATCTAAAGTCAAGTTATTTTGTTTTTTTGTTTTTTTTATAGATGTATGTAATAATAAAATTTATCTTAATTTTTATTTATTAAATAAAAGATTTATTTTTTAAGTTTTCGTGAATGGATAATTCATTAATTTAGGTTTTTATAAATGAATAGCTTTTCAATTAAAAAAAAATAGATAGTAATTTTTTTTAAATAAAATAATAATAGTAGAAAGAAATTTTAATTTTTTTTTAATTGGTTAAGAGTTATAATTATTATTATCTTTAATTAAGTTTTATATTTGATTTTAAAAAATAATAATTATTCAACTAAAAATATTAAAATAAGATTACAGTATTAAAGAAAGTGATGTTTAACTTTGTAATAAGTATAAATTAAAAATAATATTTTTTTAGTGAAACTCTTCTACAAAACACTTTACATTATTAAACTTTAAAAAATAAAAGAAAGTGGTGTTTAACTTTATAATAAATATAAATTAAAAATAATATATTTTAATTTAGTGAGACTCTTCAACAAAATACTTTACATTATTAAACCTTAAAAAATTTATAAAATTTTATATTATCTTGATTAATAAATTTAATTGGCTAATAATTTAATAACAATTTAAAAAAAATGTATTTAAAAAAATAAATTTATTTCTCAATATTAATGAAACCATTCATTATATAAACTTTTCATAGCTTAAAAATTTAGACAATTTCTTATACACATAGCACTCCATCTAGTTATTGGATTCCCAATCTTTAAAGTTTCATTTTTTCTTTCTTTCCATCCATAAAGTGTTTTTAATATATATATATAAATTTTAAATCTTTCGTGTTTTTCTTGTTTAATGATTATGATAATTATTAATGTCCACCTAAAAAAATCTTAAAAGAAAAAAACATATATATATAATTATCTTCGAAATTCAAATATATATATATATATATATATATATATATATATATATAAAACATTTAAAATTACATATACATGAAGTGGTTTATAAAATATTTTATTGAAAAATGATAAAATAATTAATTTTATAATTCTTAAAATTTGAGGACTTGCAATTTTATTTGTATGTTAATTTCTTTTTCATAAATATATATTAAAAAAACGTTTAAAATAAATACAAATGTTCATATTGAATATAACAATACTGAATACATATTGAACATAACAATACTAATACATAGTTAAAAATATATATAATACTAATACATAGTTTAAAAATTATATAAAAACAAATGTTTCTCATAATTATGATTTCATTTTCATATATATAGTTTTAAATCAAATTAAATAAAAGAAAAATAATATGGGTTGAATTGAAATGTAAAGTATATAAATTGCATTGACTTTTTTACTTTTTTCATATCTTATTGGATTCAAGTTTTCATATTGTTATTCATAATTTATGAAATATCATCATGTTTCTTATTTGAATATTATAATAATATTGGTGAATGAGATTTCCTTGTTTGTGGGATAAGGATCTCCTTCATCCAGGGATTTGACTAGTAAAGTCTACTGAGGTATATATACCCTACCCCTTTTAGATTTGAACTTGTAAACTCTTCAAAGGAAACACATATTCTTAACCATTAGGTCCAATCAGGCTGTATAAAGAAGGGACTAGCGTAGTTTTTTTTCAAGTTTAGACTAGTCACGATTGAAATAACAAAATGGCTCCTTCCAACTTCTCGGGGAATGACTCAATTCACCACAAAATGCAGAATATTTCTCTGGCAGGGATAGTTTTTTTCTTAAAATTTGTCATCCTTTTAGAATAAAAAATTGTCAACTCTTTAAAAACTTTTGTTTTTTTAAATCAGGAATATTTTTTTTCTTAAAACTTGTCATATTTTAAAAACCTGTTAACTGGTTAAAACCTCTTTTTTTAAAAGTAGTAGGTTAAAGATTTCATGAAATGAATATTTTTTGGGGGATATTTATCTTAAATTCGGCTAGAAATTATTGAATTCTTAGATTTAAGTGATTAATTCTGTAAAATTAAAATAGTTAAGAATTTTTCAGTATGCCGAATCTATTTCTACATTCAGAAATGAATTCTAAACAACAAAAAATAATAATTCTTGTAAATTTATATAATCTTTTTTAAAACCAATGTTAATGTGTCATTTTTATGTCTAGCCATTAAAATATTTTAGTATAAAGTTTTATATTTATTACTCCTGAAGGCATTCACCTCACAGAGAAATGTGTTTACACCGCCGTTTCAATTGGTTCCTCGCCGTCGGATCCGTTAGACGACCATGGATCTGATCCGGCCCGTCCACCTGCATCCGTCTGACTCCTCGTTTCGGGAGTGCCATCTCTACACTCCCTGTTCTTTCAGTAGTGGTTTCAACGAAATCCAGATTGGAGTGGTTTATCTTTGAAGTTATTTTTCTGGTACGTTTTTTTGGTGTGGTTTTAAATTTTGGTCAATCTATAAGTTTGATTTTTTAAGTATTTAGATTGATTTAAAATGTGACAAAACTGGTAGTATAAAGTTTTGAAATGCATAAAACTTTGATACATACCAAATTTTCAAACCTATTTTTTTTTTACGTTGTTTTTACGGAAAAGAAGGAAGATTGCTCCCGACTTAGCTTTACCCCATCCAAATTTATAATATGAAATACGCTTATAATATGGAATACGCTGACTGCGTTCCAATCACGTGAGATGACTTATCATAAGTAGTAAATTATTGAATTGGACGGCTTACGGAGGTTACCATGTTCTTAATGCTGGAGGGGGACCCGACTTCAAGGCGAGGCTCAGGGGTCTGCGCACTGAGAAAGATACGCCTTGTTTTAAGCTAGATGATTCGGTACCGAGATCTGAAAAAAAAAAAAACCTACCTGCCTGCAACATTATCATTAAAACCGACCTGCATTTCCCTAACAAGCATTATTTTGACTTATTGAAACACTTCAATCCATGGATTGTCATTGAGAGGTTTAGTTGGGCAATTAAATGCCCCACTGATCAAATTTGCCCATTTATACTCATCCATTCGATGTTTGATGTTTGAGAGAACAAGGCATGGATGATTCAAGTGTCTAAAGGTGGAGTAGAAGCTGAGATAGTGTTGAAGGCCCCTTCCAAGTTCTCTGAGTGAGGATTGAAATCACAGAATGGCCCCTTCCAAGTTCTCTAATTGCAGAAGGGAAGTGATTCAATTCACCACCAAATGCAGAATATTTCTCTTATTAATATTGCTGTTCCTACTAAGATCATCGTTAGCTTCTCCATTAGGTTCTGCTTGGCTTGCAGGGGTAATGCATTGCGGTGAAGACAAACCCATCACGAATGGCAGTGCTTTGGAAGGGAACTTGAAGGTGGTTCTGAATTCGTTGGTAGAGAATGTTAACAAAACGGGCTACAATATTTCATCGTACGGAGAGAATGGAGATAAGATGTACGGTCTTGCTCAGTGCAGGGGAGACCTCGATGCCTCTGCGTGTGGAGAATGCGTTTCATACACTAGAATGTCGCTCGGTGTAATGTGTCCCAATATTTCTGGAAGCTATTATTATTTTGAGGGAGGATGCTTTTTGAGATATGCCCCATACAACTTCTATTCACAGTTAGATCTATCGTATAAATTTGGTCATCGTTATAACACTAGCATAAACGGCTCATATGAAAGTCCAGCTTCGCAGATTGACCAGCTTCTCATAACGCTTTCGATTAAAGCTGAGTCCAGTAAGGTGGGTTACGGTACAAAAAGCGAGAATGGGATTTATGGTGTGGCTCAATGTTGGAGAGACCTTAATATGAGTCAGTGCATTCTGTGCCTCAACGTTATCTACAATAATTTGAGCTTTTGTCCACCAGGAACTACAGAAGGATTCGTACTGAATGAGCACTGCATAATTGATTTTAGTCCAAGCAAGTTTTACGGTGATACTGTCCCTTTGCTCTCACCCCCAACTGGAACTGCTCCTTCTACACAGCCGTCAAGTAGAACTGGAAGTGGTCCTTCTGTGCTGCCATCAGCTGGTTCGTCAATGGTAACAAAGGGTATGCTCGTGTATTTAGTTTACAGCGAAAATCTGGGCAAGCTTAAGTCTATTTTAAGCTAGGATGCATACAGGGTACATCTCACTCATTTAAATTTTAGATATTTGTAAATGTTATTCAATAATGTTGATTGTTATTTGGTGCACTAAAAACCAGACATAACCTATCACTACTGTTGGGATTGACTATTGCTAGTGTCGTCATTGCGGTGGTGCTGTTCGGGTTCGTATTAATTTGTAAAAGAAAATATAAGAAACTATTGCTTCCAGGTGAGTTGACTTTCTTTCTTGATGTGAAGTACATATATATTTTTTTAATTATATTTTGAGAGAAGAAAAAACCATCATTTTATGATTTAGAATTAACATTTAGTCAATATTCAAACTCATTTTATGATTTAGAAAAAAATATTCAAATTAACATTTACTCCATATTCAAACATACACTTTTCAAACTTGCCCATACACCTCTACTTATTTTATGAATTAATATTCCAATTTAACATTTAGTCAATATTCAAACTTGAACATACACTTTTCAAACTAGCCCATACACCCCTACTTATTTTATGATTTTTTTCACTTTCTTTATGAACCTTTAAATCATTCAACACCATTTAATCTTTAAAATCCTTCTTTATAGAGATAATATCATAGTGTAAATTCTTAAAATTCTTCTTTACAGAGATAGTATCATAGTGTAGATCATGTATCAACAAAATTCATCATAGTGTAAATCATATTGCAATCATATTAGATTTCATTTTCAAAATATTGATCACACTACCAACCTTCCTAACCTCTTAACTCAACAAAAGTATGGTGATCTTGGAAACCTTCTCTTAATGCTTTTCGAGCACAGAAACAAATTCTAAAGAATCACAAGTAATCACTTACCCTCTTAAGGTCCGATAGACCAATTAGGTCTTAGTGGACGTTAATCATCATCATCATACCAATTAGGTCTTAGTGGACGTTAATCATCATCATCATCATAAATCCTGTGTTGATAGTATCATAGTGTAAATCATGTATCAACAAAATTCATCATATTGCAATAATATAAATCGTGTATCAACAGCACATGTAAAAATGAGAAAACCTAGAAACCATTGATACAGAAATTATATGTGTGTGCATGACTATATTTATTATAATATATATTTATGTGAGAGTGAGAAAACTTAAAAACCATATTTATTATAATATACATATATGTGTGAGAGTGAGAAAAATTAGAAACCATGGATAAAGAAATTATATATGTGTATAACTATATTTATTATAATATATATCTATGTGTGAAAGTGAGTTTAATATTTGGTTAGGTATTCTAATGCTTTACCAACATTTAAAGGTAGGCATTGTTCGTATGAATCCTTTGAATTTAGTAGTAAACTCACAAACCGTCCTTTTCATCCTGCTTTTAAGTTTTTTTCTTATTAGTCCTTGTCTTTTGGGCTTGTAGGGATTTATAGTAATCGGTTATTTATCGATCTATTAATCTGGTGCTAAAACCAATGCATTTAACCTAAAGTTTTTGCTATTTCATAAATTTTTGGAATTGTATTTCATATTTTACCGTAAGTTTTCAATTTGACATTTTATTTGGCCTCATATCGAGTCAATATGAAGCAGAGTTAGGATAAAGGGACTAATAATTTAACTATTTTGAATGTAAAGTTAGGAACTCAGATTCAAGATGAAGTAATGCTAACTTTCAAGTTAACATTATTTCCATAACATTAAATGTTTTCATAGATAATTCTTAGAGTTAGGTACGAGCAGGTACATATCCTCGTGGCAACGGTGGCTTCATAGGTGTTGTGATATTCACCAAGTGTTACGACCGATTGCTATAATTCTGCAACCAATTTCTATGACCTTTCTCGTGCATGTGACCATCACCTCACTCAATGTCAGTACTAGCTTCCCTGCTAGCTTCTATGGCAGGCTTGGCTTTCCTCTTCAGCTTCACGTTATAAAGACTCAAGGATCTCTTGCCTGCCCGTTTATAGGAAGGATCATGTGCCATCAAGCATTGAGAAAGCAATGATTATATGAATTCACCTCAAGTTCGCGGTCGTCCTTTCTTCTTCAATCGTCTCCAAATTTCTAAGAACCATCGTCTGCACATAAACCAAACCAAGCAAATGCTACCTTGATTCAATGAAATAACAAGGGTAGCAAGCTCAATCGGGTGACATAGCAGGTAAGAAGAGGTTAGTTACTTTATACCTTCCTCCTCCTCTTAATCCCAATAGGCACAACAATAATCATAGTAGTTGTTTTTAAATATGCTCTAGTATCAACAACATACATGTCATGCATAAATACATAAAATAGTACAATGTCAACATACTTCCAAAATTTTCATCTCTTTCCATACTTAATAGATTTGGAATGAAAAATAAAATATACTAAAGTATTATATCCTGAAACTATATAAAAATCCATTGAAATTCATGTAAGCGATGTGTATATGCCTGTATACCCATATCTAAAGGCCCGCTCTTATGATTTTTTGGTACATGGGGAGCAGAGAGATTAAGGAATCCTTCCAGTTGTTAAAGATGGTATCACTGCAGAATTCAAAGTGTCATTAATCATTTTCATTATCCAACGGTAGTATATACATCGCTGAGCTTAATTATTTCTTACTTGCATGGATCCCATTTTGTACTATGTCCACCACTTGTGGCATGCAGTTCCCTTTGAACATCTTGTCCATTATAATAAATGATTGCGTAGTTATCAAGATAGGGATCATAATATGACCTCATCATCAATTTCCTTCTCGACTGTAAATAATCAAACAAAACATTTATATTATGAGCGATAATGGAAGAAACATCATGAGAAAATATATGAATAATATGCATTGATCTTAATCATAAAGATTATTGATATCTCTGATGTTATTTCGAACCACATTTGTTGTAACCTTTTTCCCAACTATGGGATTTTCCAAGCACTTAGATGTGTATAGACTGTACATATCAATCTCCTTTAATTTCTTTAAGGTTTTGTCTTCTGTTGTTTTACATTTCAGGTTGGTCCATGTATTGTTACTGAAGAAATCGTAGTTGGATGCAATGATATTGTGAGTCTAGTCCTCTTTCATGAGAAAATGTTTAAATGTGAAGGACCTCGTTCTGCTCTCTTGGTGGACACACTACTGGCACTTCCCATTGCGCAGTTTCTGGTAACATTGGTTATATCGACATTCTCCTGCCAAGAAATTGGTCTATTTCCAGGAAACAAAGAAAGCATTCTCCCGACAAGAAATTACTTGCCAAAGACGAATAGACTCACCTTCTCACAAATACCCAATGCGAGCATCACCGCCTGCATCCCGAAAGAGTAATGGAACTTGGGGCCCTCGTGCATCACGCTCAATTCATCTAGATGCTTCCCGGTGGTCTCCACAAAATTCTTGAGAGAATAGTACTTCACTATTATCTAACAAAGGTTTTCGAATCAAGCATCTGTGATGAGCAACGAGGTCTTTTGGGACGTGTTGCAAAGGGAGAATTGCCTGAAATGAACTGCATCGCAGATGTACATCATAATTGGGATGTTTTCCCCATATGGATGGCATAAGCACCCGACTCTCCTGGTGCAGGAATGCAGAATATTGTTGTTGATGAATGCAAGAGTGGTCTTGGAGCCCACGTTGTCCTGGAAACCCCCTATGCGGGCATTTTTGCGTCGGATTACCATCTTGTGGGAATCAATCAACGGTCTGTGGGTTTTGAGCAGCAGGATGCAGTTGTTACCCACCACGGCGCAACTCCAGTAGGATTTCTTGGTTAGGATCTCCAGAGTCTCGGTGGCGTTGTTATATATGTATGTGTTGTTATATGTGTACATCTTTCAAATCATGATCCATTTGGTTACGGGAAAACATCCAGTTGTTATCAAAACACCCAACTGTTATGAAAATACTGGACATTGTTGTTAGTTGTCAGTTTATCTGAATGTTGCTTCCCACATTTTCTATTTTTATTTAATTAAATTTTAAAAAACACTATTTTTTTTGTCAACGTCGTTCTATCACCTGACCCTTTAGAGGTAACACTGGAAGGAATTATTCTTTATTGCCATGCATAAACATGGAACTCTTTGCAAGATTTATTACGTTCACTAAAACTCTAGTGATAAACATCATTAATCATGACAAAACAGGCTAATGATGTAAGCACTATGATAAAAAAAAATGTTGTCAAATCCATCGAATTACTTACATCTTGAAACCGACTGTTAAATTGACAAACGTTCAATGTATTTACTAATGTTAAATCGACAAACATTTCACAATGATGAAAGAAAATGTTATCAAATCGAGTCTTGGAACATATTGTTGAATTGACAAACATTCAAGGTATGTAATCGGCTTCAATTGACAAAATTTCGGTGTATGTAATCCTTCTGGCTCAATAGTGGAAAAAAATTGGATTTTGATGGCCGAGGAGGCGTAAAGAAAATATTAGGTCAAATTTCTTAGACTATCCTGAAGCAATTATGTCTGTTCAATTCACTCAAAAAAAGGGCAATGATATATTCAGACATTTTTTGGAATGTATTCAACTACTCATTGCCTGCACAGTAACTACTCACTACCTGCACAGTAACTACTCACTACCTACATAGTAACTACAAATATCAACATGATTTTATCACAGTAGCCCAGTCGAGTAGCAAGTCACCATTGGAGACTTGTCTACGAATATCGGAGCAGGAAATCTACCTTCTTAGTAGGGACTTGTTGCTCCACAACTACCCTTGTTTAAATAAATTTCATTAATTGATTTGAGACAAACAAAGTGTCAAATAATGTTAATTGTATTGAATCATCTAGCTTGGTCAAAGTACTAGTTTATTTTTTAATGCAAATTATATGAATCATGCCTTCTCTTCACCCTCCCAAACGGACAAATGGGAGACAAAATTTTCACCATAGGAGTTAACTTTTTGGTCATCTACGTAACCATATCAATAATGCACCCTTTAGAGGGTGTAGTAAGGCCATTTACAAAAAAAACAGGCAATGCATATTTACATCCTTCTTTGGTGTCAACCACAATGAATTCCTCACTTAGATCTTGCACCAACTAGGTTTGTTATTATTTCATTTTTTACTCTAAGAAACATTTGCAAATTTTTATTTGTGAAAGAATTCATTGTGTGCCCATGTTCAAAACAAAACCTATACAATAAGGAAATTGTTAAGGTTTAAGCTATTATTAGGTTTCTTTTCAATTTACTAGATAACCATAGCATAGATAGGATCACTAAGAGAAACACAATCACAAGATACACAACATTTATCTTGGGAAACCCTCATGGGGGAGAAAACCTAGCAAAAACTTCCTTAATATAGATAGCCAATACAATGCCAAGACAATAACCCAAAACACTAGAGAATATCCAACACTGAGCAATGCACCTCTCTCTTCCTTCTTCTCCCAACTATAGCTACCAAACTTGCACACTGGATGAGTGAATTAGTGAGTGAGATAATGAGGCATTGGCTTCCTTTATTTATACAAACTGGCAGGCGCTAGAAAGGTGTCTCTTCACTGGGTAGGGATGAGTTGTCTTCTTAGTGGTTAAAACCACTTTAATTATCCTAGGGGGTGACTTCTCAATTTGCACAATATATTTAGGGTTTGACCAATCCAAAAAAGGGGATTTGGTCAATTACAAAGCCAGACATGATCAATCCACAAAAGGGGATTGATCTAATGAATAATAACTCAATAATAAATAGAATACTCTTTGCAGTTACAATATTTTAACACTCCCCCTTAACAAGAAGGGTATTCTACAACATCATCAAGAGAGAGAGAGGGAAACAACATCAACAACATCTGGAACATGGATTGGCATATCTATAAATCATCAAAATATTTACTCATCATCATCATCCACAGTAGGGAGCTGGAATGGAATCATCATCATTTACAATCAACATGGATTAGTATAACACTAATACATCATCATCATCAATAACAGCATAAGGCTGATACAACATCACAACAACAATATCACAACACGAAGGCTAGAGAATCATCAACATCAACACTAGGCTGGAAATCTTCAGCACGAAGTTGCCATCTCAACAACATCAGCACAAAGATAGAAATCTTCAACACGAGGCTAGCATCACAACAACATCGGCACGAAGCTGGAAATCTTCAGCACGAGGCTGGCATCACAACAACATCAGCACGAAGCTGGAAATCTTCAGCACAAGGCTAGCATCAACATTACTCCCCCTTTCAAGAAAGGTCCTTTTGGACTACACCAAACTTATCTCGAAAGTGCTCAAACTTTACATGAGATAGGGGCTTTGTCAACACATCTGCAACATGTTCATCCATGCTAACATACTGGAGCTTTATGGCTCCTCTCTGCACCATATCACGGATGTAATGATATCAAATTTCTATGTGTTTTGACTTGTCATGGAACACATGGTTCTCTGTCATCTTTATGCAACTCTGGTTATCACATAGAATCATGGTTGCTTCCATCTTCAGATCGAATAGACATGTCAACAAATGTCGAAGCCATATGGCTTCACAACTGGTGGAACATGCATTAATGTATTCTTCTTATGTCATGTTGAGAGCAATACTGGATTGCTTCTTACTCTGCCATGAGATCACGGTTGACCTCGGAATGAAACAACATCTTCAAGTGCTCTTTCTATCAGAGACACTTCCAGCCCAATCTGAATCGGTATAACCACTCAGTCCGAAGCCATGATCTCCATTATAAATGAAACCAAAATCTAATGTACCCTTAAGGTACCTCACCACATGTTTTTCAGCAACCAAGTGAACATGTCTGGGATCTACCAGAAATTGACTCAAGTTGTTCATAGAAAAACATATATATGGCCTAGTGTTCATCAGATACATCAATGATACAATGATTTATTTGTAAAACGTAGCATCAATCAATTCTGACGAAGTGTCAACCAAGAGCTTCAACTTTGTTTCCATGGGTGTATTCATGGATTTTCACTCCAACATATCAAACCTCTTTGGTGTATTGTCCCCAAGGTCGAGCCCAGTTGTAAATCTGATGTATGAAATGAATTGTAAATATGTTATATAGGATGGTGAGACAAGTTTTGTATAAGCCAGTAGGATTATGTGATTGTTAGGCCAAAGAGCCTAAGGGTTGGAGGCCAAGGGCCTGATTTTGTACCTGTATGTATGCAACACATTAATAAAATATAAACACCGCCAGGTGCAGACCGACCACGATGAATGAGTGAAGGGGGACTGAGCATCCACAGAGTGGGAAAGGAATTAGGGGCTGGAAGGTGGGAAAGGGGCTAAGTGTTGAGCCTGGGGCATAAGCCTAGGGGGCTTAAGCCTGGGAATAATATTTTATTGTTATTCCAAAAGAACATGTGCATTATATATTTTATCCTAAGTCCTTTTGGAAGGACATGCGATTTCTCAAATGGTGGGAGGAACGCGTGTTGGTGGAACGCATGCAGTTCCATGGGTGACAAGTGTTAACCCTGGTGCATGCGAATAAAACGACCAGGGTGGACCGTGAAGGGGGTTCATTCTTCCATTCGATCGAACTGCTTAAGCGTGTATTAGCTCTGAGCAGTACGACTGACCGGAGTTCTGCAGAGAACCTTCGTGCATCCCTGTGATCCGAAAAGTCTGTGTCTGGTCCTGAAAAAACCCGTGTATTCCTCCGTACTGAACCAGAAGCCTGTGTTGATTTCGGGGAAAAAGTCTGTGTTTGTTCTGGAAAGCCAGTACACCCTTTCTCTGTTCTAAACTGTGGAGTTTGAATCGACCCCTGCGTGGACAACTCGTCACGCATCCCTGAGAATCCAGAGTGTGAGTCTATCCTGTGTTGCCAAATTGAGAAAACGGGAGAGTCCCATCCTTGCTAAGCTTGTTTATGCTGTTGCACCTGTCTGGAGCTGTCTGGGGTGTTCATGTCTGAATTTCCATGGATTGTGGTGGACGTGTAAGTTTGATCCTGTGTGGCTTGTTGGCCAGTTTGTACAACACTCTCTCCAGGTGAGAGAGGTTGTTGAAGTTGGAAGAATAGGTTGTTGGACCTGTGAGCAACTCCCTCAAGGTGAGAGAGTGCGCAGAGGAAGGAGAGAACTCTTGGAAGAAACCTTGTAGCTGCCATAGAGCCCGGAGACTTCCGGTCCGGTCTATTCCTGTAACCCAAGGCAAGGGAGATTGGCAGCCGAAGGACTGTCCAGGTGACAGAGAAGGTGTATTATCCTGGGGTGGAACAGGCATGTGGGGAATGAGGGTCTGTGGGCAGTGAGCGTGGGAGGTTCCTGGGAGAGAATCCCTTCCTTGTGGTTGTGTGTGTTGTTTTCCCTGTAACCTCAGCCTAGCCTAGATTTCCTTGCCTTGGGGTGGAGCTTAGTCCCAGCTCGGGGGTGACCCATTGCTGAGCTGATGAGCAGTGCGGTCAAAGGCTGGGAGGTTCGTGGAAGGCCTGCACTTGGTTGGTGGAAATTACCACTGCTAAAAAGATAAGTATATGATTATGCCTAAAACATGTTTTGCATGACTGTGCTGCTTATGATATCATGATTTCCGCTGTGTATATGAATTATTATGAAACACTAATTGCTTGTTAAATTATAGCAGTAAATAACATGTTTTACTCTGAGCTTAAATGTGTTTAATTGTTTAAATGCATGTGGATTATATAATGCCTGTATGTGTTATGCAAAAAGGTGTGTACAGATTGGTAACAGAGAGCGATAAAAGCCTTGGCAGTAAAAAGGTGCGCTACAAATTGGCATCAGAGCCAAGGTTTCGACATTGAGACTAGATGGGCCAGTGGAGTGGTCGTTGGACTAAGAATGCAAGGGGAAATTGGGTCTGGAAGGCCAATTTCGGACCCTGGTTTGTTCTGGAGTGTCAAGGAGTTACTTGACGAGTTTTAAGCTCAGGAGGTTTAGCGGCGTGTGAAACTGCAACTGGTGTGGTCTATGGCCATGGGGAGAGAGGACTCCACATCGGAAGTGTTGGAACCTTAGGATCTGTTCGGGAGGGAAAACGAACCCTTGTGACCGTTAGATCTGGAGAATGTGCACAAGGTTTAAAGCCCTTTGGAATTGCACAGGAGTGTGGAAATCGCGATACGCGAAATTCTGAATTAGTTGGGAACGTCTGAGCTGTCAGATCTAGGTTGGAAAACCCAACATCCATTGGATCTGTCAGGAGATATCCGAAGGTTAAAACCCCAATGAATAGGGGTGAAAGACCGAAATAGATCTAGACAGTCCGAATGATGGAGACCACGTGTCGTGAGATTTCCCATTTCGGGAAATCGAAAATCGCGATATCGGGAGTCCTGGTAACAAGGGATCGGGACTTTCCATGGTGCAAACCCCGTAGCAGTTGTGGATCGTCCGATTTGAGAAGGCCACGTGTCGAGAGATTACCCGTTTTGGGAAATCGGGGATCGGGGATTCGAAAGTTCCGTTGACAAGAACTCGAAATCTCGCCTTGATAAATCCTGACCCATACTGTCGAGACGTTAGCATGTGGCTAAGTCCCGATGAACGGATGAGATTCCTTCGGGGAATCTCTGGGTCTGTAACGACTGTCCGATGTGAGGAAGAGATGCCAGCTTTAAGTTGGGGTTCAGGAGTTCAGACCTTGGGAAAAAGGAGGAGAGCTAGTCCTCGAAGTTCGCAAAGGGTAAAGTCCCGTAGCGCTCGGAAGTTGGTGCCCCTGGTCATAGCTAGAGGTCACGGTGGTGGAAGTTAAAGGAAGAGCTAGCATGCACTAGACTCTTGTTTCTAATTTTTGGGAGAGAGAGAGTCGAGGGTGACTCATATCTAAACACCTGAGACGTGAAGTCCCGAAACGGCTTCTGGACAGGCACGTGGTCATAGCCGGTGGCCATGTGGGAGAAACTTATGCCACTGCTAGTTCTCGTAGGAGAGTTTTCGCGCAAGGCTGTGGTTTTGTTGCGTGGAGGTTCTAGTAGGGACCCGAAGAGATGCTCCAGATCAGAGAACTGAAGACCCATTGACTGGGAGGTCATCATAATTATCTTCGAAATTCAAATAAAACTATATATATAGATAAAACATTTAAAATTACATATACATGGAATGGTTTATAAAATATTTTATTAAAAAATGATAAAATAATTAATTTTATAATTCTTAAAATTTGAAGACTTGCAATTTTATTTGTATATTAATTTCTTTTTCATAAATACATATTAAAAAAACATTTAAAATAAATACAAATGTTCATATTGAATATAACAATATTGAATACATATTGAACATAACAATACTAATACATAGTTAAAAATATATATAATACTAATACATAGTTTAAAAATTATATAAAAACAAAGGTTTTACATAATTATGATATAAAAACAAATGTTTTACATAATTATGATTTCATTTTCATATATATATATAGTTGTAAATCAAATTAAATAAAGGCAAAATAATATGGGTATTGAATTGAAATGTAAAGTATATAAATTGCATTGACTTTTTTCATATCTTATTGGATTCACGTTCTTATATTGTTATTCATAATTTATGAAATATCATCATGTTCCCTAGGTTGCTTTTTTTAATCATTTGTTTCTTTCGTTGTTTTTTTAAATTAAAGATTGGGTCGACCTTTTTTTCAATTAAAGATGCCTAAACTTAATTTTTTATTAAAAATCATATTTATTTAAATAAATAAAATGTCACGTTACTATTTTGAATATTATAATAATATTGGTGAATGAGATTCCCTTGTTTGTGGGATAAGGGATTTTCTTGACTAATAAATTCTACGGAGGTATACATACCCTACCTCTTTTGGATTTGAACTTATAACTTATTAAGAGGAAACACATATTCTTAACTATTAGGCCCACTCAGGCTGTATAAAGAAGGGACTAGCTTAGTTTTTTTTCAAGTTTAGACTAGTCACGATTGGAATAACAGAATGGCTCCTTCCAACTTCTCGAGGAATGACTCAATTCACCACAAAATGCAGAATATTTCTCTGGCAGGGATAGTTTTTTTCTTAAAACTTGTCATCCTTTTAGAATAAAAAATTGTCAACTCGTTAAGAACTTTTTTTTTTTTAAATCAGGAATATTTTTTTTCTTAAAACTTGTCATTTTTTAAAAACCTATTAACTCGTTAAAACCTCTTTTTTTAAAAGTAGTAGGTTAAAGATTCTATGAAATGAACATTTTTTCTGGGGATATTTATCTTAAATTCAGCTAGAAATTATTGAACTCTTAGATTTAAGTGATTAGTTCTGTAAAATTCAAGTAGTTAAGAATTTTTCAGTATGCCGAATCCATTTCTACATTCAAAAATAAATTCTGAACAACAAAAAATAGTAATTCTTGTAAATTTATATAGCCTTTTTTAAAACCAATGTTAATGTGTCATTTTTATGTCCAATAGCCACTAGCCACTAGAATATTTTAGTATAAAGTTTTATATTTATTACTCTCCTTAAGGCATTCACCTCACAGAGAAATGTGTTTACACCGCCGTTTCAATTGGTTCCTGGCCGTCGGATCCGTTAGACGACCATGGATCTGATCCTGCCCGTCCACCTGCATCCGTCTGACTCTTCGTTTCGGGAGTGCCATCTCTACACTCCCTGTTCTTTCAGTAGTGGTTTCAACGAAATCCAGATTGGAGTGGGTTATCTTTGAAGTTATTTTTCTGGTACGTTTTTTTGTGGTGTGGTTTTAAATTTCGGTCAATTTAAAAGTTTGATTTTTTTAAGTTAGATTGGTTTAAAATGTGACAAAGCTTGTAGTATAAAACTTTGAAATGTATGGAACTTTGATCCATACCAAATTCAAGTTAAATCTGATCAAATTCAAACTTATTTTTTTTTTACGGAAAAGAAGAAAGATTATTTATTACACCGAAAGGCATACACCTATTGATAATGGGGAGATTTAATAGGGGTTTAGTGCTTAATAAATTTTCTATGGACAGGATTAAATATGGCTGGAATATTCTTAGTAGTCCCACAAAATAAATGGCTGTGATTTCAATCATTAACTTTCTAGCTATTATAAAGACATCCGTTTATGTGTTTACTTTTTTACATTTACCTAATCATATTTAAAAATTACTTTGATAGCTAACTAAATGCCACATAAGTGATTAACAGAAATTAAAATATTAACACCAGATAAATGAAGCTCAACAGTTTATTTGTTAATCAATAATAAAATTTAATATATTATTTTAAAGATTATTTTCATCTTATCAACCTTTCCGACGTTCGACGTTGATCAACCACAATTATGTGACTGTGCTGATCTTTACTCCATCCAAATTTATAATATGGAATACGCTGACTGCGTTCCAATCACGTGAGCTGACTTATCATAAGTAGTAAATTATTGAATTGGACGGCTTACGGAGGTTACCATGTTCCTAATGCTGGAGGGGGACCCGACTTCAAGGCGAGGCTCATGGGTCTGCGCACTGAGAAAGATACGCCTTGTTTTAAGCTAGATGATTCGGTACCGAGATCTGAAAAAAAAAAAAACCTACCTGCCTGCAACATTCGCATTAGAACCGACCTGCATTTCCCTAACCATCATTATTTTGACTCATTGAAACACTTCAATCCATGGATTGGTTTAGATGGGCAATTAAATGCCCCACTGATCAAATTTGCCCATTTATACTCATCCATTCGATGTTTGATGTTTGAGAGAACAAGGCATGGATGATTCAAGTGTCTAAAGGTGGAGTAGAAGCTGAGATAGTGTTGAAGGCCCCTTCCAAGTTCTCTGAGTCAGGATTGAAATCACAGAATGGCACCTTCCAAGTTCTCTAATTGCAGAAGGGAAATGATTCAATTCACCACCAAATGCAGAATATTTCTCTTATTAATATTGCTGTTCCTACTAAGATCATCGTTAGCTTCTCCATTAGGTTCTGCTTGGCTTGCAGGGGTAATGCATTGCGGTGAAGACAAACCCATCACGAATAGCAGTGCTTTGGAAGGGAACTTGAAGATGGTTCTGAATTCGTTGGTAGAGAATGTTAACAAAACGGGCTACAATATTTCATCGTACGGAGAGAATGGAGATAAGATGTACGGTCTTGCTCAGTGCAGGGGAGACCTCAATGCCTCTGCGTGTGGAGAATGCGTTTCATACGCTAGAATGTGTCCCAATATTTCTGGAAGCTATTATTATTTTGAGGAAGGATGCTTTTTGAGATATGCCCCATACAACTTCTATTCACAGTTAGATCTATCTTAGAAATTTGGTCATTGTTATAACACTAGCATAAACGGCTCATAAGAAAGTCCAAGGGGTTTGGATTCGCAGATTGACCTGCTTCTCATAACGCTTTCGAATAAAGCCGAGTCCAGTAAGATGGGTTACGGTACAAAAAGCGAGAATGGGATTTATGGTGTGGCTCAATGTTGGAGAGACCTTAATATGAGTCAGTGCAATCTGTGCCTCAAAGCTATGTACAGTAATTTGAGCTTTTGTCCACCAGGATTCGTCCTGAATGAGCACTGCATAATTGATTTTAGTCCAAGCAAGTTTTACGGTGATACTGTCCCTTTGCTCTCACCCCCAACTGGAACTGCTCCTTCTACACCGCCGTCAAGTAGAACTGGAAGTGGTCCTTCTGTGCTGCCATCAGCTGGTTCCTCAATGGTAACAAAAGGTATGCTCGTGTATTTAGTTTACAGGGAAAATCTGAGCAAGCTTAAGTCTATTTTAAGCTAGGATGCATACAGGGTACATCTCACTCATTTAAATTTTAGATATTTGTAAATGTTATTCAATAATGT
>ML785799.1:530508-557097 GCA_009831015.1 Picea engelmannii | reverse complement strand
AAATTTTCATCTCTTTCCATACTTAATAGATTTGGAATGAAAAATAAAATATACTAAAGTATTATATCCTGAAACTATATAAAAATCCATTGAAATTCATGTAAGCGATGTGTATATACCTATATACCCATATCTGAAGGCCCGCTCTTATGATTTTTTGGTACATGGGGAGCACAGAGAATAAGGAATCCTTCCAATTGTTAAAGATGGTATCACTGCATAATTCAAAGTGTCATTAATCATTTTCATTATCCGACGATAGTATATACATCTCTGAGCTTAATTATTTCTTACTTGCATGGATCCCATTTTGTACTATGTCCACCACTTGTGGCATGCAGTTCCCTTTGAACATCCTGTCTGTTATAATAAATGATTGCATAGTTATCAAGATAGGGATCATAATATGACCTCATCATCAATTTCCTTCTCGACTGTAAATAATCAAACGAAACATTTATATTATGAGCGATAATGGAAGAAACATCATGAGAAAATACATGAATAATATGCATTGATCTTAATCATAAAGATTATTGGTATCTCTGATGTTATTTAACACCACATTCATTGTAACCTTTTTCCCGACTATGGAATTTTCCAAGCACTTAGATGTGTATAGACTGTACATATCAATCTCCTTTAATTTCTTTAAGGTTTTGTCTACTGTTGTTTTACATTTCAGGTTGGTCCATGTATTGTTACTGAAGAAATCGCAGTTGGATGCGATGATATTGTGAGTCTTGTCCTCTTTCATGAGAAAATGTTTAAATGTGAAGGACCTCATTCTGCTCTCTTAGTGGACACACTACCGGCACTTCCCATTGCGCGTTTTCTGGTAACATTGGTTATATCGACATTCTCCTGCCAAGAAATTGGTCTATTTCCAGGAAACAAAGAAAGCATTCTCCTGACAAGAAATTACTTGCCAAAGACGAATAGACTCACCTTCTCGCAAATATCCAATGCAAGCATCACCACCTGCATCCTGAAAGAGTAATGGAACTTGGGGCCCTCGTGTGTCATGCTCAATTCCTCTGGATGCTTCTCGGTGGTCTCCAAAAAATTCTTGAGAGAATAGTACTTCACTATTCTCTAACAAAGGTTGTCGAATCAAGCATCCATGACGAGAAACGAGGTCTTTTGGGACATGTTGCAAAGGGAGAAATCCCTGAAATGAACCACATCGCAGATGTACATCATAATTGGGATGTTTTCCCCATATGGATGGCAGAAGCACCCAACTCTCCTGGTGCAGGAATGCAGAATATTGTTGTTGATGAATGCAAGATGGTCTTGGAGCCCACGTTGTCCTGGAAACCCCCTGTGCGAGCATTTTTGAGTTGGATTACCATCTTGTGGGAATCGATCAACGGATTGTGGGTTTTGAGAAGCAGGATGCAACTGTTACCCACCATGGCGCAAATCCGGTAGGATTTCCTGGTTCGGATCTCCAGAGTCTCGGTGGTGTTGTTATATATGTATGTGTTGTTATATATGTACATCTTTCAAATCATGATCCATTTGGTTACGGGAAAACACCCAGCTGTTATCAAGACACCCAACTGTTATGAAAATACTAGACATTGTTGTCAGTTGTCAGTTTATCTGAAAGTTGCTTTCCACATTTTCTATTTTTATTTAATTACATTTTAAAAAACACTAAAAAGTTTTTTTTGTCGACGTCGTTCTATCATCTGACCCTTTAGAGGTAACACCAGAAGGAATTATTCTTGATTGCCATGCATAAACATCGAACTCTTTGTAAGATTTATTACGTTAGCTAAAACACTAGTGATAAACATCATTAATCATGACAAAACAACCTAATGATGTAAGCACTATGATCAAATAAAATGTTGTCAAATCCATCGAATTACTTACATCCTGAAATAGACTGTTAAATTGACAAACGTCCAATGTATTTACTAATGTTAAATCAACAAACATTTCACAATGATGAAAGAAAATGTTATCAAATAGAGTCTTGGAACAGATTGTTGAATTGACAAACTTTCAAGGTATGTAATCGGCTTAAATTAACAAACTTTCGGTGTATGTAATCCTTCTGGCTCAATAGTGGAACTAAATTGGATTTTGATGGGTGAGGAGGCATAAAGTAGATATTAGGTCAAATTTCTTAGACTATCCTGAAGCAATTATGTCTGTTCAATTCACTCAAAAAAAAGGCAATGATATATTCAGACATTTTTTGGAATGTCTTCAACTACTCATTGCCTGCACAGTAACTACTCACTACCTGCACAGTAACTACAAGCATCAACATGATTTTTTCACAGTAACCCAGTCAAGTAGCAAGTCACCATCGGAGACTTGTCTACAAATATCGAAGAAGGAAATCTACCTTCTTAGCAGGGACTTGTTGCTCCGCAACTACCCTTGTTTAAATAAATTTCATTAATTGATTTGAGACGAACAAAGTGTCAAATAATGTTAATTGTATTGAATCATCTAGCTTGGTCAAAGTACTAGTTTATTTTTTAATGCAAATTATATGAATCATGCCTTCTCTTCACCCTCCCAAACGCACAAATGGGAGACAAAATTTTCACCATAGTAGTTAAGTTTTTGGTCATCTACGTAACCATATCAACAATGCGCCCTTTAGAGGGTGTAGCAAGGCCATTTACAAAAGCAACAGACAATGCATATTTACATCCTTCTTTGGTGTCAACCACAACAAATTCCTCACCTATATCTTGCACCAACTAGGTTTGTTGTTATTTCATTTTTTACTCTAAGAAACATTTGCAAATTTTTATTTGTGAAATAATTCATTGTGTTCCCATGTTCAAAACAAAACCTATACAATAAGGAAACTGTTAAGGTTTAAGCTATTATTAGGTTTCTTTTCAATTTACTAGATAACCATAGCATAGATAGGATCACTAAGGGAAACACAATCACAAGATACACAACATTTATCCTGGGAAAACCTCATGGGGGAGAAAACCTAGCAAAAACTTCCTTAATATAGATAGCCAATACAATGCCAAGATAATAACCCAAAACACTAGAGAATATCCAACAGTGAGCAATGCGCCTCTTTCTTCCTTCTTCTCCCAACTACAGCTACCAAAATTGCGCACTGGATGAGTGAATGAGTGAGTGAGATAATGAGGCATTGGCTTCCTTTATTTATACAAACTGGTAGGCGCTGGAAAGGTGTCTCTTCACTGGGCAAGGATGACTTGTCTTCTTAGTGGTTAAAACCACTTTAATTAGCCTAGGGGGTGACTTCTCAATTTGCACAATATATTTAGGGTTTGACCAATCCTCAAAAGGGGATTTGGTCAATTACAAAGCCCGACATGATCAATCCAAAAAAGGGGATTGATCTAATGAATAATAACTCAATAATAAATAGAATACTCTTTGCAGTTACAATATTTTAACACTCCCCCTTAACAAGAAGGGTATTCTACAACATCATCAGGAGAGAGAGAGGGAAAAAACATCAACAACATTTGGAAAACTGATTGGCATATCTATAAATCATCAAAATATTTACTCATCATCATCATCCACAGTAGGGAGCTGGAATGGCATCATCATCATCTGCAATCAACATGGATTAGTATAACACTAATACATCATCATCATCAATAACAGCATAAGGATGATACAACATCACAACACGAAGGCTAGAGAATCATCAACATTAGCACTAGGCTGGAAATCTTCAGCACAAAGTTGGCATCTCAACAACATCAGCACGAAGCTAGAAATCTTCAGCACGAGGCTGGCATCACAACAACATCAGCACGAAGATGGAAATCTTCAGCACGAGGCTGGCATCACAACAACATCAACATGAAGCTGGAAATATTCAGCACAAGGCTAGCATCAACATTACTCCCCCTTTCAAGAAAGGTCCTTTTGGACTACACCAAACTTATCTCGAAAGTGCTCAAACTTTACACGAGATAGGGGCTTGGTTAACACATCTGCAACATGTTCATTCATGCTAACATACTGGAGCTTTATGGCTCCTCTCTGCACCATATCATGGATGTAATGATATCAAATTTTTATGTGTTTTGACTTGTCATGGAACACATGGTTCTCTGTCATCTTTATGCAACTCTGGTTATCACATAGAATCACGGTTGCTTCCATCTTCAGATCGAATAGACATGTCAACAAATTTCAAAGCCATATGGCTTCACAACTAGTGGAACATGAATTAATGTATTCTTCTTATGTCATGTTGAGAGCAATACTGGATTGCTTCCTACTCTGCCATGAGATCACGGTTGACCCCAGAATGAAACAACATCTTCAAGTGCTCTTTCTGTCAGAGACACTTCCAGCCCAATCTGAATCGGTATAACCACTCAGTTTGAAGCCATGATCTCCATTATAAATGAGACCAAAATCTAATGTACCCTTAAGGTACCTCACCACATGTTTTTCAGCAACCAAGTGAACATGTCTGGGATCTACCAGAAATTGACTCAAGTTGTTCATAGAAAAACATATATATGGCCTAGTGTTCGTCAGATACATCAATGATCCAATGATTTATCTGTAAATGTAGCATCAATCAATTATGACGAAGTGTCAACCAAGAGATTCAACTTTGTTTCCATGGGTGTATTCATGGATTTGCACTCCAACATATCAAACCTCTTCGGTATTTCAACTGCATACTTCCCTTGGTTAAGGAAGATCTTCTTTGGGCTTTGTGAGGCCTCAAGGCCTAGGAAATAGTGCATTAGGCCAAGGTCTTTCATCTCAAATTCTGCAACGAGCTTCTTCTTACAATCAATGATGATATTTTCTTCTCCAGTTAGAAATAAGTTGTCCACATATAATAGAAACACAATAGCCTCATCATTCATAACCTTGAAGTAAAGGTTAGAGTCAGTTTTACTCTTGGTAAAGCCCAAGATCGTCAAGAAACTGTCAATTCTTCCAAACCAAGCTCTAGGAGCTTGTTTCAACCTGTACAAATCCTTCTTCAATCTGCATACATGAGTCTTTTTGTCTTCAACTTCAAACCCTTGAGGTTGTTCTATATACACTTCTTCTTCAATGACACAATTTAAGAAGGTTGTTTTCACATCCATATGGTGTAACTTACACTTCATCTTAGCTGCAAGGGCTATGATGGTTCTGATTGAAGTGTATCTGGATACAGGAGAAAACGTTTATTCATAATCAATGCTCTCCTTTTGAGAAAATCTATGAGCTACAAATCTTGCTTTATATTTCTCAATGCTTCCATCAGTAGCATGTTTATTTTGTATAACCATTTGGAAGATACCACATCCTTGCTCTTCAGTCTGGGAAATATTTTCCATACATCATTCTTTATAATGGATTGGTATTCTTTTGTCATGGCATCTGCCCATTCTTTCTTCTGAATGGCTTCTTCAAAGCAAGTAGGTTCCTTCTCTAATAGATCACACATCAAAGCCATGTAACTAGAGAATGGCTTGAGTTTCTTGACTTATCTCATAGTTCCTTCGGGGGCACCATACTTCTGTCCATCTTGAATAAGTTCCCTTGCCCAGACTGGCTTTCTCTTGTGGGAGATTGTCATCTGGGGAGGTTCTTGAGATTCTATTATTGTAGATTTTAACCTTGTACATTATTTATTGCAAACAGATTTTCAGTAAAAGAATAGAAAAGATACAATGGAAAATACAAACATTACACAGAGATTTTTCCCCTGGAAACCCAAACTGGGAAAACCAGCATATTCTATATTCATTCATAGTGATACATTGTTTACAATACAATATACGTATAGGAGCCAATGACATCCAAAACCCTAACCCAATGACTTGGATTAGTCAAAAACCCTAATTCCTTAATCGGAAATAGAAAACTATCGGCAAAAAAAACATGTGCTGAAAAATCGCCCAACAATGGACACAAAAATCTAGGAAGCACAAAAAATGAGGCAAAAAATGTGACATGTTTCCCAAGGAAACTTCTACCGACGATTCATGTTGGGCTTCTCCCATATTGCATGGGCCCTCAGCCAAGTGACCAAGGGCGGTGGCAGGGAAAACTTTGTGTGGGGGAAGGAACAACAATGACCATTTGATGATTTGAAGCATCGCTTGTACTCAAATCTAGTACTCTCCTTTCCCGATCTGCAACAACCATTCTAGATTGAGACTGATGCATCTAACTAAGTTGTAGGCGTAGTTCTCACTCATCATGGTCATCCAGTGGCATACCATAGTGAGGCACTCTCAAATACTGTCCGTAAATACCCCACCTATGACAAGGAAATGTATTCCATTTTCCAAGCCTATCGTATAATGGAAACATTACATTTTGGGAAAGGAGATGATCATCCACATTGATCACAAGCCTCTGTAGTTCATACAGACACAAGGAAAATTGCAGAACGATCACCATCAAAAGTGGTCCACCTACCTGCAACAGTTCCATCTAAACATCAAGTATAATACAGGGAGCTCAAATCGTGTCGTTGACTACCTCAGTCGACCTCTCGTGGCTACACTCACCATTGTGCTCCATTCCTTTGGACATAAGGCATCTAAGTGGACCCAACTTTATCAACAAGATCAATACCTCACCACCACCTATCAGCTCTTGGGTATAGGCGCGCTTGCCACTGATTTTCACATTCAGGACGGACTGTTATGCCATCTGGACCATCTCTATGTTCCTACAAGCGAGCGTGAAAATATGATTTGGAAATCCCACTACAATTAAATGGCCAGACATTTTAGCATGGAGAAAATTGTGGTCGTTCTACAAAATCATTTTTATTGGCCAAAACTTCGACAAGATGTCATCAAGTATATCATATCTTGCACTTCCTATGCCATTGACAAGCCAACCATCAAGAAGCAAGGCTTATACACCCCTCTTCCTACTCCCGAGAAGCCTTGGCAATCCATCTCAATGGATTACATGTCTGGCCTTCTGTCCACCAAGAGAGGCAATGATTGTGTATTTGTGGTCGTTGATCGATTTTTGAAGATGGCCATCCTCACAGCATGCAAGAAGAATATCACAGCGGAATATATTGCCAAGATCTTCTTCGAACGAGTATGGGTCCATTTTGGGATACCATAGACCATCTTCTCCGATCGGGATAGTAGGTTCCTTGACATATTTTGGTCGAGTCTCTGGTCACTATTGGATACCAAGCTCACTAAATCCATTACTTTCCACCCCCAAAAAGACATCCAAACTGAGGTCATTAATCAGATGATTGTGCTCATCCTGTGCATGTACAAATCTAAGCATCCACGTACATGGGATGAGAGTCTCCCCTATGTTTAGCATAGTTACAACAGGACTCTCCATAGCCCCACCAGCCATAGCCCATTTCAAGTGGGGTTGGGATTCCAATCCTTGGGTCCCATTGATGTTGCACTACCTCTTGCCACCGCATAGATAGACCATCCCCATGTTCAATTTGAGACTGACAAAGCCACCAAATTCATTGAGCGGATTCAGCACATCCGCCAACAGGTCCATGAGATTTTGTAGAAATTCAATACTAAGTACAAGCAACGCCATGATCAACATAAGGTACTGCACCAGTTTCAGGTTGGAGATAAATTTTCGTTACATTTGCAGAAGGAGTGTCTTACATGGCCCCATCGGAAGCTTCGCCCACTTCACTATGGGCCTTACACTATCACCAAGGCTATGGGTAGCAATGCTTTTGAGCTCAACACTCCACTCTTCCTTGGCTTGCACCCAGTGTTCAATATGGACCTCCTTCGGCCATATTTCCCACCATTATTGAACACCTTAGAGATCGCAGAACAGTTGAAACCAACAGAGATCAACCCTGACTGCATGGAACAAGCATCCATTGATCAAAAAGTGGACACACAGGTCAAGGGCACTCACCAACAGAGGATCCAACTTTATTGAGTTATCAAGGCAGGGCAACTCCTACACCAAGGAAAGTGGCTCACCTAGAGCCAAATTCAGTAGAATTTTTCTCACCTGATGGGGGAACTCAGTGCAATGGAGACCATTGCTTCCTAAGGGGGGAGGATTGATCCAAGTGGATATTGGTGGCCACCCACCTATTTCAACTAGCTCCTCTTTACAGTTTTTAGTTCAGCACATTATTTTGTACTTCTTTGTAATTGTGGGTTCCAAACTTTTGGGGTTGTCTGAAGCCCTACACATCTTCTAGGTGGATACCGGTGGCCTCCCATCTAATCCAAAATGTTTATTTTGTATTTTTTCATGTCAGCACATCTTATTGTACTTCCAGGGCTATTTTGGGGCCCTTAATAGTCGTTTTTTGGCTCGCCACAGTCAAAATGTAAATAGAGTTAGAGTTTGATGGCGTAATGTGTATCTCTCTAAAATACCTTTCCAACGGGCTATCACGCGCCTAAAACAGAGTTCATATGCAAAAGTTACGACCCTAGGAAGTTGAGGTACCAACTTTCCCATAGGGGTCCACATAACTTTTGGCTTTTCATCTCCTAGGGTTAGGTTTTTGGATGTCTAGGGTTTTGACATTCATGAGTAATATAAAAAACGCCTCTAGAGCCTCATTGTATTCATTATGCTCAGATAGATGCACGTTGCAACCACATCTCTTCTTAGAGATAGCTACCACCATTCGAGCAAGTGTTTCAGTTTAGTAGTTTTACAGTTTCAACCTATTTCATTTATTCAATAGAAGATATTGTTCATTGGATATATGTGTTGGTCTTCATATCTCTGTGTTTATTGTATTCAGTATGTTAATCAGTTCGTTCCGCTCCTAAATTTGGATCGTTTCCTTTGTTAACTTGTTGTTATCACTTGATTTATTTTCATACCTAATCAAAATACCTTAATTAACCTACACTCATGAATAACTAATTAAGATTAAAACCCTAATTAATCTAGTGACATTCCTCCCTTATCTCTTCTTCCCCTCTTCCTTTCACCTAGAGTTTGTCATTTTCCTTGAAACCAAGTGGAAACTCCACTTTGTCATTTCTCCTTATTATATCATGATTACAACTTGCTACATAACTTATTTAACATATAATTAATATTACATTTAACTATTTTTTTTAAATATAATTAAAGATTACATAATTCACATGTAAGACTCTCATATCACTTGATTATCATGATTAAACAAAGCTTATAGAATCGGCAGAGACTTCCTTGGATGGGTTGTAGAAATGCATATCACTATTAAGAACATTCTATGCAACTTTTAAAAGAGCTTGTAAATAATTATAGAAAAAAGAAGTCCATTAATGGGAGAAATAATCATTGAGAATTTGAATTGTTGCTTATTGGTGGAAAGCAATGCTTCAGTCAATATTGGGCTTTATTTTTTAAAAGAATGATTTGATTATAAAAGAGTTACATGTTTAATGAAGTAGCTGATTTTCCCTCGGATGCTTCTAAACCCTCTTCAAAATATAAAGCAATAGGATATATAGATGATTAAAACAAATCTAAATGAGCATAACAAACTTCTCTCCGTGGGTATCTTTAAGTGCCTATCTTTTCTATTCTATATTGGGGGTTTTGTAGTTTCTTGAAGAACTTTTTGATCAATACTTGTAGTAAGTCTACCCAAGATTAGCTCCATTATTCTACATCCATGTGAACGTATAACTTTAGTTTCTCCGTTTGTTTGTATATGTTGTGTTGTGCCAGACATATATTTTTTATTTTGTGGTAAATTAGCATTGACTAACCAGAAATTTTTATGATATTTTGGAAAAAATAATGTATTAAATAAAATATTTTAAGAAATTTCAAAATTTGATAATATTATTTAATTATTGGTTAAAATTATTGATTTGACAATATAACTTTAGTTTTCAAGATAATTTTTAGTCCCAAAAAATAAAATTAAAAAAATTAAAATTAGGAAAAACTTACAAAATGTTAGTCGTTAAGTCATAGAAAATGGTGACTATCTTTATTAATTGATAATTAGCTCACATTAGTTGTTACATCTATTTCCAAAATTTTGCATAACCTAAGTTGATAAGAGGTAGAACTTGGTTGCAAATTTTATTAATTGATAGAGGACATGCATTAAATGACTATAACTAATACACAATCAATCCATTTTTTTGGAGGGCATAAGAGAATCTCAAAACAAATAATGTCGATCCATGACATTCAATACCCAAACATAAGACACAAATTAGGTATAAGAGTCAAAGAATCACAATATGACAATCGTCATGTATTGTCTTGTGATATGATCCATCAACCTCTACAATGGGATGCAAATATCAACATAGTAGCACTTAAACATCTCCTACAGTTGAGCCCTATAGTGCATTTGCTTATAATCCCGAAACTCCTTGAAATCCTCGTAGATAAGAATTTATCTATTTAACACTCTTCCATTAATTTCAACCTCTTGTAGAGCAGTAAGTTGGCCTTGCTTGGGTTGCATAGATGTTATGGGAGATTGTCTGAATTGCACAAATTGTATGTCCTTCTCAAAATCCTTACAAAGAGGTAAGGGAAATATGCATTCATTCAATGAAAATAAAAAAGCACTTCCCTAACAAGCTACATGGCATTAAATGTTAATGAAAATGTTACCTGAGAAGCACATTCAATGGATTCCTTCTACATCTCACCATATTGGTGTTCTTGATGATCACCTTCTTCTCTTTTTTGTGTATGCCCTCTTTGTCATTCTCTACTTTTCTAAATATTTGCTTCTTCCACCAAAATCCTCAAACCACAATGGAATCTACAATGAAATTGGTAAAATTCATAACCCAATATAGAGAAGTCTGGGTTTTCTTCTAGCTTCAAGACTCAGATGCTCTACACTTGGAGAGTTGAAATCAATCTCTTCGATTCTACCCAGAAAAGAATTTAAATCTCTATTAAGGAGGGTTTGAAGTGACTCTCGACAAAATATTTCAATGCTTACACTAAGCATGGAGGAAGAAATGTACGACTGCAACTCTACAATGGCGAGTTAAAATGGCTACTTATAAGTACTAACCTCTTCTCTCCCATGGTGGATGAAAACTTGAGGCAGTATGGCTCTATATTGTATGGGAAAATAGAAAGACACTCCTTGAATGGATAGGTATTTCAATTCCAACATCAATGACAATGAGGAGTACATGAGCAGGTTGCAAAAGACACTCAAAGGTTGCAAATCCAAGTGATTTTGCTTGATTAACACGTGTAGCTTATGTGTATTATCATTTCATTGCTACTGTGTAGATGAGTGCATGGAAGTCATGCATTAAGGAAAAAATCTTTGGAAAATCAAGACTAAGAGGAAAACATGTGAGAAATTCTACTTATATAGACAAAGGGGATAAAAGGGGAAAATATGTGGAGTTTAGGTGGGAGTTTGATTTCTTGTTTAGTCCCTCCTTACTCTAGGGACATAAACAAGAGGTATTGAAGTATTATCGTGACAAAAACCTTTGGAGTGTAGTGGCTTCTCTTCCTTGATATATTCCCTACTTTATGGGTACTGCATGGTGGGACTAATAGATTTTTGTGAGCGGATATGTTCTTAAGGAGGGTTTGATGTGCATGAAATAGATATCTTACATGTTTCACCTATTAATTGGGCAGTGGGTTGCACTTGACAATGGGGAAGACTTCGTTGTATATCGAGCAACCATGGAGATCCGACTACACTATACTCAAAGGTTTTATATTCTACAACATACATGTTTTCACGTATTGTTAACGACATATATTCTGGAAGATCAATGTTTTCTTGTATGTCAAGCAATCTAAACTCGCATTGGTTTGTACTAACCAATAGTTTGATGTTACTTACATAATCAATTCCTATTGAAAAGGTTTCATTTATAGTTTAATTTTGCTATTTGAAAAAGTCTTCAATCTTAGGACTTTTTGTCTTGATTTGACTTACTAAATAATAAAATTTATTCTCACAAACAAAATTAAAGAAATGATTATGTAAAAAAGTTAAAATTAGTTCTTGAGAGTGTTAAGGGTAATTGACTTTGGAGTATGACCTAAAGCTGTGTTTACTTGGCTAAGAGCTCGTTTTCCTTGGATGTAAGGAGACAACTTAACAACCCAAGACCCAGAGGCATTTGATAGAAGTGAAAGTCTACCGCTTTATCCACCATTCGTGGGTTTTCTAAGCAAGATGGTTTTCCTTGAAATGGTGACGAGTTAACTCGTATCTGCGAATAACAACCAATGATAACTATTCTCAGTACTAATTAACAACTAAATCAATGTTAATTAACAACTAAAATTATGATCAATTTTCTCATTATATAAAAAAAAAATTGCCAAGAACAATTAAATGAAAATATATATGATAATGAGCTTAAGCTCACCTAGGTTTTAATAAAGAGGTTATGATATCACCATATAAGTAAGACAGCTCAAAGAAAGTGACGCAAATGTTTAAAATACGGAAATAATTAACGTGCCGAAGATAAAAAGTAAGACAACTCAAAGAAAGTGATGCAAATGTTTAAAGTTCGGAAATAGTTAAGGTGCCGAAGATAAAAATTAATTATCGCTAATTCATGTAACCAACTAACGATTAAAACGTTTTTTCCATTTGATATGAAAAGGCGAAGATGTGAATCTTATGATCGAGATTATGGTTTTTGAAATTTTTATGGTGGCGATTGTCATTATCGATTTTTTTTTTTATAATTATGATAAATTTATAGTTATAACCAAATTTTTTAGGATGATAGAGTTTTGATTTTCTGTGTGAAAGAGAAGTTTGAATTTTTTATTATACATGTGTAAAAACAAAATTATTCACATGTCATATAGGGTTAGCTTAGGGTGATTTGGTTGTATGTTTGTATTCAAATTTGATTTTCATAGTGGTATTTTTGTCTAATGTATTAAAGGTAGATAGAACTCTTTTATATATATATATATATATATATATATATATATATATATATATATATAATTTTAGTTACTTGTGTAATCTTGTAGATTTAAATTTTATGTTTTATGTTTTAATTAAAATTGTGTATTTATGTTTAATAAAGAAATTTGAATCTTTAACTTATTACAAAAGTATAAAAAAAAAACAATGAGACATATAATTAAACAATTAAGAAAATAAATGAAGTATATAATTAGACATTTTTATAGCACCAAAGAATATTTTCCTCACTTGACTCTATCATGGCTTGGTACCCAAGTTTTATAAAGTAGTGACCACCCCAGTGATGGTATACCAAACCAATTCTTGAAAGTAATCTCACACCGCAACCTTTGTCCACAAAGAAGCGACCCTCAGTTGACTTCCTACCTCCTTCCAAACCTGTCTTGTGAACATACATTCCAAAAAAATATGGTAATTGGATTATGTCGCTCATTTACATAGATAACACGGGCCTGGCCCATGTTTGCCCCTTTGTTGTAACTAATCCCAAGTCAACACCCTCTCCTTAAGAACAAGCCAGAAAAAAACTATATCCTTTGGAGGCCCTTTATTTTCCAAATCTTTTTTATAGCACGAAAGGATATTTTCCTCACCTGACTCTATCATGGCTTGGTACCCAAATTTTGCATAGTAGTGACCACCTAAGTGATTGGTATACCAAACCAATTCATCCTCATTTTTTCGATAAATGTATGTGTGGCTTCTTTAAATCTAAAGTAAATTAGGACCAAACCTGATACCAAATGCCATCCAACCCTAGGCCCACCATTATGAGCCAACCCTGATGCCATATAGTTGTAACCATATCATCACCAATTTTATTCAAAGTACATATACCCAACTCCCGAAGTGAATCAACTAGTGTCTCGGGAAGAAAAACACTCATCCCATAGCCTACAATGGCATCAATGTCAATTCTCACTTGAGTGTCGTTGCCCACATTTTAGGCCAATAATCTTCCTACAATAGGAAAAGCAAGCGTCAAAGCTCGCCATTGATTTGAAATATTTAATGTATATTTCTAATGTTTGCAGATCCAATACATAATGGAAGCAGGTGCAATATACTTATCAATTAGAATACACCTCCAAAGGTTGTCTTGTGACAAGAATACCCATAGATATTTGGCCACCAAAGAACGACTGAAAACTAATACATATTTTAAACCCCATCCTCCAAGATGTTTTGGCTTGGAGAGGCTTTTCCAATTTAACAAGTGCAATCCTTGATATTCATAGCTTCCTTTCCATAGGAAATTAAAACGCAGCTTCATGATGCAACAAATTATTCATTTAGGGATGAGATCCAATAAGTTCCAATACATTGGAACTCCCCCAAAAACTAGCTTAATAAGAACTAGCCTTCCACCTCTAGAAATCCACTGGTTGCACCAATGATTAATTTTCCACTCAATCCTAGAGATAAGCCAGGACCAATCTACTATACTATAATTGTTGGGTTTAAGCATAAATCCAAGATATTTAATCTCTGCCCCCATAACTTGAATGGGAAAATTGAACAATTTTGTAAAAATATTACTGCACTCTTCCTCTACATTAGGAAGAAAAATCGCATATTTATTCACATTGATGATCATTCCCATTGCAACACAAAAAAGGCTCAGGATATCCTTGAAAGTCTTTCCTTCAGCTACTGCACAAAAACAAAGTATTAACACATCGTCTACAAACAAAAAATGCGTTAGATTTTCATGTTGCCCCAACTTAATCCCTTAGAATGTATTCATCCACTTTTCCTCAACAATTACATGACTAAGATCATCAACTACTAAAAGGAAGAGATACAGTGACAATGGGCACCCTTGCCTAAGTCCACAACCCAACTTAATGAAAGTCGATCTAGCACCATTAATTAAAACAACAAAGGAAATATTTGTGACACAATACATGCTCCATTTAACCATTGAAAGATGGAACCTAATATACAAAAGCAACAATCGAAGATAAAACCAGGAGACCTTGTCAAAGGCCTTGGAGTGGTCGATTTTGAAGATAAAGATAGGGATTTTTTGAATTTTAATTGAGGGAATACCCTCTTGAGTTGATCTAATGGATTCATGGATAAGCCTACCCTTGAGAAACCCAAATTGTTTTAGGGAGATGATATTGGACAAAATCAATTTGATCCTTGTCGTAATGATTTTTGCAACAATCTTGTAAAGACAATTACAAAGAGAAATAGGTCGGAAGTCATCAAAAGAAGTAGGACGGTCTGATTTAGGAATAACAACAATGAATGTAGAGTTGATGCTATGAAGCATCTTCCCTAGAGAAATATTTCTTCCACCACTCTAAGTAGATCGTCCCCAACAACATCGAAGAAGTCCTCAAAGAACTCTGCAGTCTATCCATCTAGGCTTGGGATTTTATCTTTTTTGAAGCTAGAGATGACCTCCCTCAACTACTCCTTAGAAACTTCTCTGTATAATTCCCATTTTTCATCCTCTTTTATTAATATTAGAAATAAGGAATTTAGATTTAACATTTTCCCCACCTTTTCCTTCTTCGATTCGATGAATAATTCCTTGAAGTAATCAACCCTCAAAGTGGTCATATCAGAGAACCCTCTTTTTCTAAATCCTCGAGGATCCTTTAGCTCCCATATAGTATTAAAAAAAAATTGTGGCTAGCAAATTTTTGAAAGAACTTTGTATTTTGGTCACCCGCCTCTATCCATAGGGCCCAACTCTTAAGTCTCCAATCCTTTTCCTACTCTAGTAGTATATTATATTTCTTTCCTTCTAGTGATTGAAAAATATCTAGCTCAAAAGAGGACCCATGTCCCCCTTGTATATGAGTATAAAGTGATTTAAGTTTGGCTTCTAGTGTCCTAATAGCAATCACATTCACTTTCTTGTGCTCCCTAGCCCAGAATGATACTTTTTCTTTAAGATTATGTAGGTCCATGAAAAACTGAGTGTTGGTTGACACATTAGCATCTTCCTAATATGTAATCCAATTTTCAGTAATGAGAGTCCTGAACTCCTTCACTTCCTCTCAACTACGATTATATGTAAAAGGCGCACCCGGATTTCCATCTGAACAACCCAATTCAAGGAAAACATGATTGTGATCTGAACAATCAATAGTCCCCACCCATGAGAAATAATACCCAACCTCTTAGAGTATACTATGATGAGCCAAGAAGTGATCAAGTCTTTTGGAGACCCCCTCATCACCATTATGATTATTGCACTAGGTCAACCACAATGACCAGACCTGCCAACTCCATTTTGTCAAGAAAAAATATATACAACTTGTCCTCACGAGCCAAGGGCCCCCAAATTTCATCCATATTGATTTTAAAGTTGACATCTCCTCCTATAATGAAGCTATCAGTCCTGATGCAATTGATTGCAAATAACCTCTCCCAAAAATCCTCCTTCCCTTTGTATGGGCCATATAGATTAAGGAGGGAGAAAGTTTTGTCCATCTCTTTGAAATAAATTTCAATGAACAGACCTGAGGAGATAGAAAACAAATTAACGAGAGCACAATTTTATGAAATACTAGTGATTAAACCTCTAGAATGACTAGCATAATCAACTCCAAAAAACCCCATCCTAGAAAGAGTTTCTCCAATTGATAGATTAATTATTCATTATGACCCACAGACTCTTGAATTAAAACAATATTTAGTTGACCAACATATACAAGTCTTCTTAGGGTGAGTTTTGTGTCCCTCCCGCTCACGCCACACATGTTTACAAACATAATATCATGGAAGACCCATGTTCAGGGAATATATGGCTCTAAGGACACCAGAAATAAGTTTTTGCCTCCCTTGAGACACTTCATCATATGCATGCTCCTATGCATGATTAAGGGCATACTTTCACCCTGCTTTAGAATGACCAACCTCCTTAAGAACAACTAAACCCAAACCCCCCCGATAGCACCTGGTTACGATCAGAACCTTGAGGTATTAAAAATTATAGGCATCGACCTGAAGAGATAGACAAGGAACCCATGGAGGTTTCATTTTTCGAATTGGAAGGTTGCAGAGGTAAATTATCAAAATCTTACTTCAAATCAACTTAAAGTGAATCTAATCCCTAACCCTTGGGAAAGGCTATGGGAGGGGCCTGCAAATTCTAACCTTGTACAATGTCTATTGTAAATAGATATTCAGAAAAGAATAGAAAAGATACAATGGCAAATGCAAACATTACACAGAGATTTTTCCCCTGGAAACCCAAACTGGGAAAACCAACATATATTATATTCATACATTGTGTTACATTGTTTACAATACAATATACATATAGGAGCCAGCGGCATCCAAAACCCTAACCCAATGACCTGGATTAGTCCAAAACCCTAATTCCTTAACTGGAAACAAAAAACCATCGGCAAAAAACCATGTGCCGAAAAAACCACCTAAATATCATGTGGTCCTGGAAATATGTCATCCCGGTGCGAAAATTTTTTTTGGGGGCGCTGCCCCCGAACCCCCACGCGAGGGGCTTTGCCCCCCCTCTAACCCCCCTGTGCGCCCGACGCAAACACTCAAACACTACTACTCATGCAAAGAATATAACACATACCCAATAGGGCCACCACTTCTGACAAATATGCACCCAACTCCCCCCCCCCACTCAAGTAGATTGTTACATGAAGGAATATGATCAACTATAGAAATCAAATTTATGGGAGAGACAATCTTATGAGTGTATGAACTGTCCATTGCACTAGAGTTTCACAAATCTTCCAACTTGCACCATTGAGAGAGGGGAAGATCAATATCTCCATATAAATTCTTCTGAGAATTCCCTTCCTTTTTAGCAGTGATAACATATATCTTTTGTTAAGGAGACTCTCCAGATAAATATTCCAAATGTGTATGTTCCTTCTTAGAGCTAGAACACTTCCCTAAGATACCACCATTGTGTTTGGGACAATCAATCTCAAAGATCCCAACCACTAGTGGTGAAGATGGCCTAACCATGTTTTCATTCACCCCTGGTCGTGCTACACCCTGTGAAGGTCTACGCAAAGCAAGATCACAATAGACTAGTAAATGACCCACCTTGTGACAACATGAACAACAAAATGGCACATTGAGATAGTCAAGTGTTTGGGTGTATGAATTATCTCCCAACACTAACTTCATTGATTCATACAAACCCTGATAGTTGTCCAATGCAACTAAGATTTGGGAAACATAATAATAATTGTAGGATTTATAACCAGTATATGAGGTTATGAAAGAACCCAAAACTTCACCAATAACATTTAAACCAGAATCCAACTAGAATCCACATTGCAGGTTTGGAATTTTCATCCATGTTGGCATGTTGGATAAGAATTCCTCCCTAGCATCAAAGAGTGGGTGCCAAGGTTTGGCACACAATAAATGATGATCCCAATACTAATGACCATCCAAGAATGAACCTGCATCTATCATAGTGTGAAAAATAAACTCAATCCAACCTCATGAGAGTAAGTGAAAAAAGGGTGAATAACCAAGGACCAACTCCCAAAACATTTCCATCCAATTTTTTACCAAACCCACAAAGATACATATTCCACAGAATTTGCCTACTAAATCTCAACCCTCCAAATATGAAATTTGTGAAACCTTCAAATCTTCCCCTATAACCAAGGAAACTCCTCCACCATGATACTTCACAATTTTCCTATGCTTCTAACATGGGCTTTTGTGACCCCCCTTCTCACCAATACCCTGGTGTTCTGCCAATTTAGATCTTCTACCAACAAAACCAGCAAGAACCCCATCATTTCGACTTCTCTCATCAACTAACGGAGAAGCCAAAAGGACTTGATCTTTTGTCAATCCATTCACATTTGTGACACTACAAATAGGTTTGGATTCCAAGGCCTCATTCCACGTATATTGAATGTATGGTACCTGGACTGAACATAAATCCCCCCAAATATCTACTAGGCCACCTAACCTGTCTGGTTCCAAACCTACATCGATTGAAGGGACCCTCAAAAACCACACTTGGGCATGTGAAATGATAGCCTCTAAATAATGGATCCTATCTGGATTAATGAATGATTTAATGAAGATCACATCATTTGATAGTGAATCTTCATAATAGTCTACCAAAGGGGTGTGCTCGTCCACCACTCCAATCGATCCAACCACTTGTTAACCTAGCTAAACTAGGTACCATATAATCCTTGCAAACCCTAAACTCCACCATTGTCATCAGTCCAAGCCCTAATGATAACATTTCATGTAATTAGACAATTAAGAAAATAAATGAAACACATAATTATACATCATTAATATATATGTAATTAATTTTATTTTTTTTAATATCTAATTGCATTTTAGTTTATTTTTTTAAGCTTATCTTATTTTTATATATAAAGTTAAAATATCGCTCATAATTTTTTTTTTTTTAACATTTTGACATATACTTCAAAGTTATTTGCCCAATAATTTCTTCTTTAAACAATTAAATATTTTTTTCCCTTTTATTCAAAATGGTTTATCATATATTAAGGATTATACTTCGTTAGGAAAGGCAGGTGCGGGGGGTATTGTATGGGCTCGAAGAACACAAAGTTCTTGATTACTACTGGAAATTAGGAATCACCGCTAACAACAGGGCAGAAGCGTATGCTATGTATCAGGGCATCCAATTAGTCAAGCATGTAGGAAAATCTCAAGTTTCAATATAATTGGCGATTCAAAAAACTTGATCAGAATTTTTATTCAAAACTCCATGCCAAAGGACACATGATTAAAGAAAATAGTGGACCACATTAGACTTTCTCTTAGAAACCTCCAAGTGAACTTCTTTCACTTGGTTAGGAAACACAACACAATTGCAGATGAAATGGCCAACTTGGAAATATGCAAGGCCCAAGGTTTCATGTGGGCTGGTGGTATGGAGTCTCTTATCCCCCCTCATGATGAGAAAGCCCCCAAGTCTAAGCCCCTCCACGATGACCTAAGAACAAAAATATGGCACCCTCAACACCCCTCACACATCTTTTCAGTGAGAACATGTGGCAAAGGAGTGAGCCACCTCACCATGCATGCACAACACCTCGGGTTAAATAATCACGCGTGCGTTCGGGTCGTTAATCCATCGAGGAGATCTTGACTCTATTTTAATTCTTGTTTCCTGTACCATCGCCTGCACCATCACAAGTGTGTAGAAATGAATCTAGCCTCTATGTCCATAACCTCAAATCGTGTAAATGCATGGCCGATGCAATGGGAGATGGTAATTCGAGTTGTAAACGTAAGTGTGAGCATGGAGCAAGCGATCTGATGCGAGTGAATTTGGTCCTCCCTTATTCAAGTACATTATGGTTTTAATTTTGGATATTACCAGCATAGTACACTAGGTATTGTCACGAGGAGCAACAAAGGTAGAAAAAAGGCTAAATCGGGAAATAAAGGTGTCACGATGAACCATTTTCCGTCGGTTTGGTTTGGTAAAATGCTTCAAAGCAGAGTTGTGGTTTTTAGAGCCTCCTATGCTTTTAGAGCGGAGCACCCTCATGGGAAGACCTTTGGCACCAACTATTTTCGCATCTCTTCATTCCATCTTGTCCTTTATTCCTGCTTCTTGTCCCTCCACTTCACCAATTCAAATTGTGGGAATCTGAAAGGCAGCACCAATGTGCAGAATGGAATTTCAAGCACAAGAATAGGGTAAGGTTTGTGATTTGTATATCAATGATTCAAAAAATCAACAGAGGATGTTTATTCATCTATGTGCACTCAACTCAACTGTCTCCTTCGCACTAGACACTTTGGCCCATCATAGAACTTTAATTGGGCAACTCCAAGATGAAGTTGACACCCTCAGAAGTCAAAATTAAGATTTGCAGAGGAGACTGGAATAGAGCAAGAGAGTCAGAGATCAACAATCATATACAGACAACATTTGTATTGCATCTGCAACCTTATTGGCTCCAATCACAGACCTCAATGACCTGTTGGGTGAAGAACAAAGCAACTAGACTCATGGTTTTCAAAATGAAACTAGTAGTAGTCTCAATTTCTAGATAATAACATATGTTTTTCCTCTATATATGTATCTCTGGCATTTATTACTGTTTATATACAGTTCATAACTGCAGTAGTGTTAGATTTTGGAACAAACATATGACAATTTTAAAATCTTGCTGAGAATCAAGCTTAGTTCAGCCTTTTTTGGAAAGATATGTAATTTTGAAATTCTCTCTTTATATCTTAGTTGTCTTTTACCACACCTTTATAATAGAAACATTTACCAATTTCTTAAAAAAAATTAAAATTATACTATGTCAAAATTTTACTTCTTTGAAGAATTAAATAATTTTAACGTATAATACTTATTATAAAATAACATATCCTTATGACTCTTTCTCGAGTTTTACTTTTTTAAATAATTAAATATTTTAAAAGTATAATGTTTTTAGAAAACATTTTGAAATTATATATAATTTGAAAAGAAAATATATTAAATTAAAGAAATATATGAATATATTAATAAGCATTTACCTAATAACCATTATAACACAATTATGATATTTGTAATTATAGTTCACTTTATTATTAAAAAATATTTAATATCAATAATTACAACACAATTATATTTATAATTGTTAATCAATTTATTGAAAAAAATATTTAACTTTATAATATAATTTATTATAAATTAACAATTTTCCTTAGTTTATCTTATATTTATCATAGCAGTTTGCTAGATGAAAGAAAAACATTTAACCTTATCCAAGTTCTAAAATGTATATATAGAATAATTCATTATAATTTTTGGATATTTTATCAACATATTTAACCTTATCCAAGTTCTAAAATAAAATGTATATATAGAATAATTCATTATAATTTTTGGATATTTTTATCAACATATTTAACCTTATCCAAGTTCTAAGATGTATATATGGAAAAATTCATTATAAGTATTGGATGTTTTATAAACATTTTGTTCACCATTAATATACCTAATACCTAAAACTGCGTATAGGAAAAACAATTTTTAACCTTATCCAAAGTTCTAAAATGTATATTGGGAAAAAATCATTATAATTATGGGATGTTTTACCAACATTTTGTTCACCATTAACATACCTAAAAACGGCCTATAATTTTGTATATAGAAGATAATTTAACTTTGTAATATTATGATGTTTTACCAACATTTTGTTCACCATTAACATACCCATCATTTTGTTCATCATTAACATACCTAAAGTTGCCTACTTTAACTTCTTAATATAATTTAACTTTGTAATATTATGATAAAATTATAGAAAAGATAATTTAACTTCATAATATAATATTGTTATGATGTAATTTAATAACATTGATTAGTTTATTTCACATTTATCTTGATAGTTTGTTACCTTTAGGAAAAACATTATCTAAAGTTTTGTAATATATATCTTTAAGGAAACATTCATTACAATTATTGGATCTCTTACCAATGCATTTTGTTCATAATTTTGTTAAAAAAAAGGCAGTGGTTTACATAAAGCTACATAGAATTTAATAAAATATTTTCCAATAAAACATTTTAATAGTATTACATTAAATTGTTTTTTAGAAATACACAATTAAATTATAAATTTATTAGTATTAAAAATATTATTTAATAAATTTAAATTTAAAATATTAATTTATAAAAAATAATTATTTTAATAGTATTACATTAAATTGTTTTTTAGAAATACACAATTAAATTATAAATTTATTAGTATTAAAAATATTATTTAATAAATTTAAATTTAAAATATTAATTTATAAAAATTAATTTTATTAATATTTTAACAACAAATATTAGTTGTAAGTAATTTTTTTTTTGTTTATTTATATATGATTTTAGATTTTTTTAGAAATACACAATTAAATTATAAATTTATTAGTATTAAAAATATTGTTTAATAAATTTAAATTTAAAATATTAATTTATAAAAATTAATTTTATTAATATTTTAACAACAAATATTAGTTGTAAGTAATTTTTTTTTGTTTATTTATATATGATTTTAGATTTATGAGGGATCAAATATCTTGAGGTATAAATCTTTTTTAGAATGCAAAATGTAAAGAAAAAAATTAAGATAGATTTAAACTAATGTGTATATTAATTTGTTAAATATATATTTATCGACACGTTAATATTATTAATACAATTATAGATTGGCAGACTGAGAGTGGAGATAATTCATAACTCCACAAGATTATTATTTCATTAACATGAAGCTTAATAAATACATAAAGATGCAATTGTTCGTCTTCTCCAACATACGACTCTTCCTATCACTTAAGACGCTTCATATGTACACTATTGTTACAAGTAACACAATCACAAAGGATTATGTGTCCAACAATCCCCCCTTAATTTGAAGGGGTGTGTGTGAGTCCAAGCATCATTATGAACTTCTCAAAATTTTCTCTCCCAATCGCTTTGGTGAAGATGTCCACAATTTTCTCATTTGTGGGACAATGTATTAAGTGAATAGTCTTGGCCTCTACATGATATTGAATCAGGTTTTACTTTGTGCTGATGTGCTTGGTTCGATCATGGAATCTGGGATTCTTGGACAACTTGACTGCAAAATTATTGTCAACTAGAAGAGGACTAGAATTCACTTGTTTATCCTGCAAATCTTCAAGTATTTTCCTGAGACACACAATATCCTTTGTCGCTTTTGCAACTGCCACATATTCTACCTCTATTGTGGAATTTGTTGGAATTGATTATTTGCATGATCTCTAGGAGATAGTTGCTAATCAAAGACTCATGAGATAGCCTGAATTTGACACTCAATTTTCCTTATCTCCATCAAAGTCTAAATTAGAATATCTAGTAGGCTTGAAGTCATCCACCTTAGAGTACCTGAGTCCAAAATCTTGAGTTCCTCTCAAGTATTTCAGAACTATTTTTGCAGTAGACCAATGTCCTTCGTGGGGCTTTTGCATGATCCTGGAAAGAATCCCAACAACAAATGAAATGTCTGGTCTGGTGGTAGTAAGATAGATAAGACTTCCCACACGTTGTCTATATTTGGTTGCATCCTGAAATCCATTGCCTTATTTTGATGTGAGTTTCAAATTATGTTCCATTGGAGTAGAAACAAGATTGCACTCAGCCATGCCAAACTTGTTTAACAGTTCTCCAATGTACTTCTTCTGGGAGATGAATATTTACTTTGGATTTTGTATCACTTCAATTCCCAAATAGTAGTGAATATGTCATAAAGTTGTAATCTTGAAGCCTTTCTTCAACTCTTTCTTTATGGATGAAATGCAGTTCTCATTGTTCCATGTTATTTATAGCTCAACTACATATACTACAAGATACATAACATTTTTTCCAACTTTCTTGACAAACAAAATTGCATTTCCAAGATTGAAATGCTTGAAATTTAATTTCAGGAGATGCTTGGTTAACTTTCCATACAATGCTCGTGGTGCTTGTTCCAAGCCATATAACGATTTGATGAGCTTGCATACCTTATGTTCTTGTCCCTTCACAACAAATCCTTCTGGTTGAGACATGAATACATTATCTTTCAAGTCTCCATTCAAGAAAGAAGTATTCACATCCATTTGATGAATTTTCCATCCATTTTGTGTTGCCATGAAAAATAGAGTGTGGATGGTAGCCCATTTTGTTGTGGGGGGAAAAGGTCTCCTCATAATCAACACCTTTTTTCTCTGCAAATCCTTTTTCCATGATCCTTGATTTGTGCTTTTCAAGTGAGCCATTTGATATGTACTTGTTCTTTAATACCCACTTGCAGGCAATCGGTTTTGTAGTGTACCTTTTTCACTACCCCGGTTTCCAAACCTCTCAGCTACCATTCTATACATGAATGAATACATAATTTGTACAGAGTTATAAGCGCATGCATTTAAGACAATTAAACACATTTTAAATTACAGAGTAAAACATATCTGGTTACTGCTATAATTAAACATTCCATAGCATTCCACAGTAACTCATTTACACAGCGGAAAACATGATACATGAACAACACAGTCACGCCAAATGTGATAAAAACATAATTCATATACTTATATTTGAACAATTATAGAAATCACCAACCAAGTGCAGGCTTTCCACGAACCTCCTAGCCTTAGACCACACTGTTCATCAGCTCAACAGTGGGTCACCCCCAATCTGGGACTGAGCTCCACCCCAAGGCAAGGAATCCTAGGCTAGGCTGATGTTACAGGGAAGATAGCACATACACATCACCAGGAAGAAATCTCTCCCAGGAATCTCCCACGCTCACTGCCCACAGACCCTCATTCCCCACATGCCTTTTCCACCCCAGGAGAGTGCACCTTCTCTGTCACCTAGACAGTCCTTCGGCTGCCAGTCTCCCTTACCTTGGGTTACAGGAATAGACCGAACTGGAATTCTCCGGGCTCTATGGAAGCTACATGATTCCTTCCAAGAGTTCTCTTCTCCCTCTGCGCACTCTCTCACTTGGAGCAGTCGCTCACAGGCCAACAAGCCTCACGCAGTCCAGTACTGCGTGGTCACAACAATCCACGGGAAACACAGACACAGGCTTTCCCAAATCGGTTCCGTAGTCACAGGGTGATCTTTCGGTGTTGATTTCGGAACAGGCTCCACGCCCAGGATAGCTCAGCATTTCCCAACAACCAAAGGATTCTTCCACTCAAGTTCAACACAGGGTTTCGGTTCAAGAATGCGCTCACGGGATTTCTCAGAGACAGACACAGACTCCACCCTCACGGGACAGGGGTGTACACGGATTCTTCAAGACAAACACAGGCTTCTCGGCTTTCAGAGATCCACCAGGATATCTGGCAGAGGTTGTACTCGTTCCACGCTCAGAGGTTCAGTTCTGAATGGAGGAAGCCCCCATCCACGATTCAATTCTGTGCTTAAATTTGCATGCACCAGGGTTGACACTTGTCACCCTGGGAACTGCATGCGTACCTCAGTGTGCATCTCTTTTTTCCACGTTCCCTCCCTTGCCAGGAACTTAGGATAAATAGAAATGCACATGTCTCTTTAAAAATACTATTAAAATATTATTTCCCGGCTTAAGTCCCTAGGCTTAGCCCCTAGGCTCATCACTCATCTCCTTTCCCACCTTCCAGCCCCTAGTTCCTTGCCCACTCTGTGGACGCTCAGTCCCCCATCACCCATTCATCGTGGTCGGTCTGCACTAGCGGTGTTTATATTCTATTAATTGATCTGCATACATACAAGTACATCAACAGGCTCCTGGCCTTCAACACTTAGGCTCCCTGGCCTAACAAAACACATAAGCCTACAACTTATACAACACTTGGCTCACCAGCCTATAGAATATATTTACAATTCTTTGCATAAAACATGATCTGTGATGGGGCTCGGCCTTGGGGACACTACAATCCCCCTCCCCTTATTTTTGCACTGTCCTCAGTGCAGCTTACATTGTCTCTGTGTGTCCTTCAAAATTTTCAAAAAGATACGGGTACTCTGCCCACATTACTTCTTCATTCTCCCATGTCACGTCCTCATGACCGTACCAGGTCCACTGGACCTTTACAAGCCCTATAGCTCGATTTCGGAGCTGCTTGTTTTTCATGTCCAATATGCGCACAGGATGCACTTGCAGGACACCTTCTGGTTCCACCTGAATCACAGTCCAATCGATAACATGATTAGCATCAGGTACATATTTCTTAAGCAGTGAAACATGAAACACATT
>ML785799.1:493355-530255 GCA_009831015.1 Picea engelmannii | reverse complement strand
AATGGCCCGCAGAATCTTGCTGCCAACTTGGCGCAACTTCCCAATTTCAGGGAACTCCTGTTAGCTTTCACTTTCAGGAAAACATGGTCACCCACTTTGAATTCTTTATGGGTTCTGTTACTATCAGCGTAACTTTTCTGCCTATCTTGGGCAGTTTTCAAATTTTGTTTGATTTTGATCATCTGATCTTCCATCTCTTTGAGTAGTTCAGGTCCAACTACTGTTTTGTCAGCTGGATTATCCCAGCTCACTGGAGTGTTGCACTTTCTTCCATAAAGTGCTTCGAATGGGCTCATCTTCAAAGATGCATGGTGGCCATTATTGTAGGCAAATTCTACTAGGTGCAGGTAGTCTTCCCACCTTGATGGTTTATCCATCACATACATTCTCAACATGTCTTCTATTACTCTGTTTACTCTCTTTGTCTTCCCATCAGACTCGGGATGATATGTTGTGCTAAAGTTCAGATTCGTTCCGAATCCTTTGAACAATACTCTCTAGAAATTCGAAGTGAATTTCGGGTCCCTATCAGACACAATTGTCTTAGGAATTCCATGCAAGCGTGTGACTTCTTTTAAAAAGATATCAGCAACATCTGCTACTTTGTGGGTGGTTTTTAGTGGAATAAAATGGGTAGCTTTAGTAAGCTTGTCCACCACCACCATGATTGAATCATGCTGCTTACTTGTTCTGGGCAATCCTGTGATAAAATCCATTGTTACCACATCCCATTTCCACTCAGGAATAGGTAAAGGCTACAACAACCCTGCTGGGTGTCTGTGCTCAGCCTTGACCTTCTGGCATTCCATACATCTGGCGATGTATTCATCAATTTCCTTCTTCATACCTGGCCAAAAATAATGGCTTCTGACTGCTGCCACAGTCTTTTGATATCGAGGATGACCAGCATAAGTCACATTATGCATTTCTTTTAGAATTGCTAGCTTCAATTCTCTGTCATTAGGTACATACACTCTGTTTTTATACATAAGTAAACTATCAGCTCCCAAGGTATAACTTTCCTTGGTTTGTGGTTTCTCATGCTGCTGTAGCTTTGCTTCAAGTCTTTTGTACTGCAAATCAGCATTTGTAGCTTCAATAATTCTGTCTTTCAAATCAGTTATGTACATGCTAATGGCTGTAGCATGTAATTCATGCACTTTTCTGCTGAGTGCATCAACCACCTTATTGTCTTTCCCTTTGATATACCTGATATCAAAATCATATTCACACAGAAATTCCATCCATCTAATTTGTCTGGCATTTAAGGTCGGCTGATCAAATAAATATTTCAGACTGTTGTGGTCTGTTCTTAATTCGAATTTCTTTCCCATGAGGTAATGTCTCCATTTCCTTAATGCATGGACAACTGCTGCCATCTCTAAATCATGAGTGGCATAATTCTTTTCATGCTCTTTCAACTTTCGGGATTCATAACAAATTACAGATCCCTCTTGGCTGAGAACTCCTCCTAGTCCTTCCTTACACACATCTGTGCACACTACGTAATCCTTACTTGGATCAACAATCTTTAGAATTGAAGCACTAGTGAGCAGCTGCTTCAATTGCTGGAAGCTACTCTCACATTGTTCAGTCCACTGGAACTTCTTCTCCTTCTTTTGCAAGGAAGTGATAGCATGAGATATCCTTGAAAATCTGGCTATGAACCTCCTATAACAACTTGCCAGACCCATAAAGGATCTAACTTCTGTCACATTTCTTGGCGCTGGCCACTCTTGAATGGCCTTTACCTTCTCAGGATCCACAGCGATCCCTTCCTCAGATATAATGTGTCCCAGATAATGGATCTTCTTTTGGTAAAATGAGCACTTGCCCAGTTTTGCGTACAGCTGGTGTTCTCTCAACACCTGCAGCACCATTCTAAGATGTTGTTCGCGTTCTTCCTTTGTCTTGGAGTACACCAAGATATCATCCAGGAATACTATGACAAACTTGTCCAAATAATTTCTGAACACTCCATTCATTAAGCACATGAAGACAACAGGCGCATTGGACAATCCAAACGGCACCACTGTAAACTCATAATGACCATACCTTGTTCTGAAGGCGGTCTTGCTGATGTCTTCATATTTTATCCTTAGTTGATGATACCCAGATCGAAGATCTATTTTCGAAAATACTTTCGCATCCTTTAACTGATCAAAAAGATCATCAATCCTTGGCAGAGGATATTTATTCTTGATAGTGACTTTATTCAACTGTCTAAAGTCAATGCACATCCTCATCGTCCCATCTTTCTTCTTCACAAATAGGACTGGGGCTCCCCACGGTGACACGCTGGGATGAATGTAGCCTTTCTTTAATAGCTCTTTGAGCTGCAGTTGCAACTCTTTCAGCTCTGGTGTGCTCATCCTATAAGGATATTTCGAAACTGGAGCTGCTCCAGGCATCATATTTATAGAAAAATTGATGTCCCTCTTCGGAGGTAGTCCAGGAACCTCCTGAAACACGTCCTCAAACTCTTTGAGTACCCTGTGGTCTTCCAGATTCGAGACCACATTTTGGGATACTTCTTCCACCCGGCCTGCAAATAATTGACAACCTTTCCGGTAACATTTCTTCAGCTGCATATCTGAGATTTCCCTCACAGCCACGGCTCTGGGAATTCCTTGGATTGTTACCTGATTTCTCTCTTCATTCAGACATGTGAACCTCTTGTTTCGACAATCCATAAGGGCATAGTGCTGGTCCAACCAGTCCATCCCAATTAAGCAATCATATGAGCCTAAAGGCAGAATGTTCAATTCAGCCTTAGTGCTCATTCCTTTCATGTCCACTGAACAGGACTTAACCAATTCAGTGACCTTCCTCTTGGTCCCTGTGGCTAACTACACTAACCAAGACTTCTCATGTTTGCTTCTCGCTAGATGCAAACTTTCCACCACTCTAGGATCTACATAACTATGGCTAGCCCCTGAATCAATTAAAATAACAAGTGGTCGAATGTTGATCATACCTTCCACTTCAATCATGTGTGATTGAAATTCTTCTTGCTTGTTGTCCAGGGCTGCGTAGATCCTTAGCATTCTTCTGCCCATATCCTCCACTGTCTTAACTTGCTGAACAGTATGGACAATTCTCGCTTCGTCTTTCCTATGGGGGCAGTCTCTGTACCTATGATTCCCTTTACAGCCCCAACACTCCATGGGTGGAGGCCTTGTCATCTGTTGACCCCCTTCAACTTTCCTGGGCTCTTTAAAAGATGACTGTCCCCAAGGGCTATTTCTGAAAAAGGAAGGCTTACTTCCCTTTTTCCTCTGTTCCTTCTTAAACCTCTTTCGGTCATCCCAAGCCTTCCGAAAGGTAGGCTTTTCCCTTTGCTGTTCATATAGGAATTTATCCCTTCTTATGGTTTCTTCCATGGTCTTAGTATCATCGTATTGAATCTTGTCACCAATGGAAGGTGGCAGTCCACTCAGATACCTCTGAATTTTGACAGCCTCGTCATTGATGAATGGAACATACTTCAGCAGTTCCAGAAAACTTTGTTCATACTCATCAATGGTCATGCTGCCTAGCTTGAGTTCAAAGAACTCCTTCATCTTTCTGTCATGGTATCTTTTAGTCAGGTATTTCTTCTCAAAATACCTCTTGAATTCCTTCCAAGTGACCTCTTTCTATTGAATGTGCTGCACTTGCAAAAATTGATCCCACCACATGGATGCTTTTCCTTTCAATTGGTACATTGTAATTCTTCCTTCTGCATGGGCAGAATAATTCTGTAGCTGGAAGTATTTCTTCATGCCCAACAACCATGTCTCGGCATCTTCCTCCTTCTTATGTTCTCCATCGAATGTTGCAGGTTTAATTTTATTCATCTCTCCTTTCAATTCCTCACTTCCAGATTTTTTATGTTTTCTGGTAGGAGACGGGCTTGAACTACTGTGTGTCTTATCGTCAGAATGTCTTTGAGAGCGACTGTGATGTCGGCTACCGCTACTCAATATGCTTCTCCTCCCATGAGTTTTGTGACTCTCCGTCGTAATTGAGTCTCTTCCCTTCTCAAGTTTCTTCTTTATTCTCTCCAGACTCTGCAGAAATTTTAAGTTTAATTTCCCTTCCCGATCCTTAACTTTCATGAACTTTTGGCTATCAGCTCGACGCTCCTTGGCCTCTCTTTGCAATCCTTCAAGGATTTTCATTATATGTCCTTCCTTATCCATCTCCTTTCCATGCCCATTCGAGTTTGATCCTTCGACTCCCTGGTTAACATTCTTTCCTTCTTGTTCATCTTCCATTTCAGGGATAATTTGCATTCTTCCCCACTCCATACCTGGCGTTGATTATCTGGAGTTTTCGCCTTCGTTGCACTCTGCACACGCACTCTGTGCAATTGAATTCGAAATTTGTCAGACCATTAAACTTTATGAACAATCCACAACATTCATAATTAATACGAACAAGAACGAAAGACATCTTAACTTCACAAAGTTTCCTGAGTTCTGTCTGACTCTGTGTTTTTTGGGTGCCCGAAACTTCAAGTTCATTTATTTAGGGACTTCAAGTTTCAGAGTTTCGCAATTTCTGATGTCGAGGTTTACTGTCCTCTCGGATTCCCGATCTCCTATGACTCCTTTTTACGTGCTAGCCCTCCTGAGCCTAGCTCCTGACTCATATGACCATGCGCCCCGACCGTGGTCATTTCCCTCTCGTGACTACTCATATCGAAGTTTCGGCACTTGCACTGTCAACAGGCGCATGTCTTCGCAACTCTCAATTCTCCGATATGCCTTGGCCCTCCAAGCTAAGCCCTGGCCGATGTGACCGCTGACTCATGACCTTGGACTTATCCCTTATCGGGCTATGGGGTTTGTGATGCCTCAATGCATACACTCACGAGATTCTCGATCATCCAAATCCCGATGCTCCATTATGCGGACAGCTAGCCTCCACTTCACCGCTGTCCTCCTTCTCATCGGGGTTTTCAATACCATGATGCGCCTGCCCATGGGACTCGCGATTTCTTGATGAACTTCAAACATCGATGGACTTACTCCTTGTCAGAACTTTCCTGATGGCAGATCTCTGCCACATGTTCCCCAATACAAACGGTCCGGTCCAGATCATGTCGCGAAGCCGCGGATTGTGACTCCGTGTGACAAGATTTCTATGTGTTCGAGAACTCCGATTTCTGAAATTCCGCCTCACTCTACCCTACGGTCCATAGCACAGTTGTCGCCCACCATCATGATGGTATGCAACAAGTTCATTTGGTTCCACGTCACTTTTAACGATGTCACCGGGTCCCATTGGCACGCGGTACAACTCCACGTGTCCATGTGGGACAGTTCCCAATTGAGGTTTCAGGTATCGGGGTTTCGGCTTCCCAACGACATGAGTTCCTACGCTCACGAACTCCCAATCTCCGATTTTTCGATGCACCTTTTTGCTTTATCCCTTCACAGTTAAGCTCAGGTCCATGTGACCGCAGCCTTGTAAGACCGTAGCCTTATACCCTTATCGGGGTTTCGGGGTTTGGGGTTTTATAATGCATGAATCTCTTGTTCCCACGATTCCTGATATCCCAATTTTCGATGGATGACTCCTCTATATGGACTTTCCGATGACTCCAATATCTCGTCGCCTCTCTGGGACTTCTCCTCTACCCATGAGGACTTAAACCCTGCGCAACTTCCTTCAACTCAGATGGTTGGCGGGTAATCCCACAGGGATCTTACGACTCACGATCCTCCTGAGTTTAAACTCCTATGCAGTATCCAAAGGTTTTAAACCTCGTGCACATTCTCCAGATATGACGGTTACAAGGGTTCGCCTTCCCTCCCGAACAGATCCAACGGTTCTAACACCATTGGTGTAGAGACCTGTCTCCCTGTGGTCATAGACCATACCAGCTATGGTTTTCACCGCACCGCTAAACCTCCTGAGTTGTAAACGCGGTCAAGCAACTGCTTGACACACTGGAACAACCAACGTCCGAAATTGGCCATTCCAGGCCCAATTTGTCTTCACATTTTCGGTCCAAAGACCGCTCCACTGGCCCATCTAGGCTCAGTGTTGAAACCTTAGCTCTGATACCAATTTGTAGTGTACCTTTTTCACCACCCCGGTTTCCAAACCTCTCAGCTACCATTCTATGCATGAATTAATACATAATTTGTACAGAGTTATAAGCACATGCATTTAACAAAATTAAACACATTTTAAATTACAGAGTAAAACATATCTGGTTACTGCTATAATTAAACATTCCATAGAATTCCACAGTAACTCATTTACACAGCGGAAAACATGATACATGAACAACACAGTCACGCCAAATGTGATAAAAACATAATTCATATACTTATCTTTGAACAGTTGTAGAAATCATCAACCAAGTGCAGGATTTCCACGAACCTCCTAGCCTTAGACCACACTGTTCATCAGCTCAACAGTGGGTCACCCCCGAGCTGGGACCGAGCTCCACCCCAAGGCAAGGAATCCTAGGCTAGGCTGATGTTACAGGGAAGATAACACATACACATCACCAGGAAGAAAGCTCTCCCAGGAATCTCCCACACTCACTACCCACAGACCCTCATTCCCCACATTCCTGTTCCAGCCCAGGAGAGTGCACCTTCTCTGTCACCTAGACAGTCCTTCGGTTGCCAGTCTCCCTTACCTTGGGTTACAGGAACAGACCAGACCGGAATTCTCCGGGCTCTATGGAAGCTATAGGGTTCCTACCAGGAGTTCTCTTCTCCCTCTGCGCACTCTCTCACCTGGAGGAGTCGCTCACAGGCCAACAAGCCTCATGCAGTCCAGTACTGCGTGGTCACAACAATCCACGGGAAACACAGACATAGGCTTTCCCAAATTGGTTCCATAGTCACAGGGTGATCTTTCGGTGTTGATTTTGGAACAGGCTCCACGCACAGGCTAGCTTAGCATTTCCCAACAACCAAAGGATTCTTCCACTCAATTTCAACACAAGGTTCCGGTTCAAGAATGCGCTCACGGGATTTCTCAGAGACAGACACAGACTCCACCCTCACGGGACAGGGGTGTACACGGATTCTTCAGAACAAACACAGGCTTCTCGACTTTCAGAGATCCACCAGGATATCTGGCAGAGGTCGTACTCGTTCCATGCTCAGAGGTTCGGTTCCGAATGGAGGAAGCCCCCATCCATGGTTCAATTCTGCGCTTAAATTTGCATGCACCAGGGTTGACACTTGTCACCCTGGGAACTGTATGCGTACCTCAGCGTGCATCTCTTTTTTTCACGTTCCCTCCCTTGCCAGGAACTTAGGATAAATAGAAATGCACATGTCTCTTTAAAAATACTATTAAAATATTATTTCCCGGCTTAAGTCCCTAGGCTTAGCCCCTAGGCTCATCACTCAGCTCCTTTCCCACCTTCCAGCCCCTAGTTCCTTGCCCACTCTGTGGACGCTCAGTCCCCCATCACTCATTCATCATGGTCGGTCTGCACTGGCGGTGTTAATATTTTATTAATTGATCTGCATACATACAAGTACATCAACAGGCTCCTGGCCTTCAACACTTAGGCTCCTTGGCCTAACAAAACACATAAGCCTACAACTTATACAACACTTGGCTCACCAGCCTATCGAACAAATTTACAATTCTTTGCATAAAACATGATCTGTGACGGGGCTCGGCCTTGGGGACACTACAAGTTTGGCTCCAAATGGAGGATCCACCAACTTCCATGTCCCATTCTTGATGAGAGCATCATATTCCTTCTACAAGGAATGTGGCCATACCACATTTCATATGAAGTCTTGTTTTCTATAGCATGAGATGGACACGTGTTTTTGACATAAACTTCACATAGAATTGCATCAACCCAAAAGATCAATTTAACATTCTTGAAAAACATCGTGGAAGGAACCATATTTAGGAGTGTTTTGTTCATTCATTCTACTACACTGTTTTGTTAAGGATTGTATGGAACTGTTGTTCAATGTTTGATCCATGTTGGCGAAGGTAAATTTAAAATTGAGCCAATACAAGACTGAGCTTCATTTTGAATCCATACATGAAAAATTTTAGATGTTTCAAAAGCTTATGATTTATCTTTCAACAAGAACACCCAACACATCCTAGTGTAATCATCAATAAAGGACATTATATATTTATTTCCATTTGTAGAAGGAACGGGCATAGAGCCGCACAAATCAGAATGAATCAATTCAAGTTATCTACATGCTCTGGAAGTAGAATCATGGAATGGTTGTTTTCTATGCTTTCCTAGGATACAAGTATCACATTGTTTTAGTTTTTTGGGAATAGTAGGCATACAAAAGACACCATTCTTTCTCAATAAATGAAGACTATCATAATTTATATGACCAAATATTGCATGCCACAAAAGACTAGATGACATTATACCTTCACTGTGATCGGAGAGGTATGCAGTATTGTGTGTATGGGAAGATGTCTCATTCATCTTAAATAGTCTTCCATCTTCCATTCTGGTCATAACAAGCATGCTATCATAATCCTTTCATATTTCAACTTTTCCACCAACCATATGAATAGAGTGGCCTTGGTGTATGATGTGCACAAGGGACAACAAGATCCTTTTCAACTCGGGAAGATAGAGTACATTGTGTAGAAGAAAATTTAGGAATCCAAGCAACTTAGGTCTAATGGTTCCCATTCTCGAGGGTTTGAGGTTGGACTTGTCTGAAAAATACATTATATCATCTACATTGTCATTGAAGTCTTCAAAAAAATGTCTTCAGAATGCCATATGATAGGTTTCACATGTGTCAAGGAGCCATGCATCTTTCCAAGGACTATATGCAATGTTAAACAAATCTTTTGTTACTCCTATATTGCAATGAGCAACAATGTAATAGGCAGATTCAAGTGGATTACCTTTTTCTAGTTATGAAGGTTAACTTTTTTATTCTTCTTTTTGTGTATGTCTGCTTTGATCTTATCCCATGGAACTCTGCAATTCTTTGCTTCATGTGACCCACTATTTTTGCAATGGGTACAATGAATATTAGATCTATCACCTTGGTTGTGTCTACCCCCTGCCTCTAAAACTCTTTCTTCCATGTCTGCTTCCTCTTATTCTTATCTCTCCTATGTAAGAATCATGTGGTTTACTCTTGTCTTTCCGAGCAAGGTAAATAGTCTCGCTAGATGGAGGAGCTAACTTCTTTCCATATTTTCTGTCTCTATCCCTCCTGGCTATCTACCGTTTGTTGCACACCTTGTAACCATCTTTACAGAGCATTAATACTCTATCTTCCTTCACTTGTTGTCCACAAGTGAACTTCATCTTTTGATACCATTTGATGTCATCAGATTGTCTCTATTCACCTTTTCACCTTTGCCTACAATCTGCAGATACAATTTAGTTCTTGACACTAATTGATGTAGTCATATTGTCTTCTCTATATCCTTCACCCAAAATCTACAGACGGAATCAACTCTTATACCTCTTGATGGTATGAGACTATCTCCTTGCACCGTCTCTCCTTTGTCTGCTAGTTGCAAACAAAATATAAGCTCTGATACCTCTTGATGCAGACCCCCCCTTCTCCCCTCGGGGCTTTTGACCTCCCGGTCTAGGATTGATCAAGAAACTGAGTTGAATTGACTCTTTGGGTCTCTACTAGACCCCAAAACCATTTACATAGGCCCTTTTTCTCGTGGCACAGGTCGTATGAGACCCGCGGGCCCTCTCCTGAGCGTTGTTCAAACCTCAACGCCAAACATGCACTAGCTCTTCCCTGGCTAATCCCTTCCTTTACATGACCACAACTGTGATCACTTGCTTAACCAAAAGGTGCTTCGTGACTTTCTGTGTCAGGTGTTTTCATATGAGCCAACCTTGACTCTCCCGACTTCCAAACTCTCGAACTGGAGCCTAGCGAGGGCTATCTCCTTCCCTTAACCTTCATCAATGTGACCCCTCGCTATGACCCGAGGCCAATCTATCGAGTGCTTTGTGACTTTGCACTTCACGTTGTCGAAATATTTCTTGTCTCCCTTCTTCTGACTCTCGAATTTGCACTCGCATCAGATCGATGATCCACAATCCCTGAAATCCAACAGTTCTTCTCTCCCCTTCGTGAGTCAGGACTTCGTGCTTCACGAGATCGAAATATGGCTTGTCTCCCTTCTTCCAATATCCAAAACCCCAACTCTTCGCTTGCCTCAAATCAACGGTCCGAGACTCCCCGTGATCCAACGATTCAGATCTCCTTCGTGAACTTAGACTTTGTGAGTTCCCACAACTCCTATCTCTGAATTCCCGAGTTGCGAATTAGTGAAATGATGATCTCTCATCACGTGTCCTCTTTCGATGGACAGTCAGGATTATTGCGGCTCGTGACTCTTCGGGTATCCTCCTGTGCACTTTCAAAGGGTTAAGCCTCGTGCACTTACCTCTGGATCCAACAATTGTGGTCCTTCGCGCCCAAATCTAACGGTCCAGATCTGATCTCCTCCTTTGCGTTCTTTTGTGTGTCTAGACATGAGATTCGACGACGAGACCTCTTCCTCTGCAGCTGATCTCACGACAATTGTCGCTCCTCCTCCTGAACTTGAAATTTCTCCTATCTTGGAAGAATTCTCTAAGTGTCAAAGGCCTTGACCTTTGATCCTTCTATTAGACTGATGACTTTGGGTCTTGTCTGTGCTTCTTAAAATGTCGTCCCTCCTAAACTTTCGTCAATGTAAATTGATCTTTCCCTAGAGCACTCTTACGCTCTGCGTGCAAACTTTCCCTATTCCTCCTCACCTTCGGGACTTGGAATAAGTCCACTCTTGCACATTCTTGGCACTATCTCTTCTAAGCTTCCCGAACTTGAAACAAGTTCTCTCCTCTGCACACTCTTTGCGCTATGTCTTCTGATCTTTCAAACTGACTCATAAGTCCTTAAGGGTCTCATCCCTTCCGCGTCTTCCAAAAGACTTTTTGGTGCCCTCCTGGCAACTTCTGCGCTCGACCTCCTAAGTTTCAACCGTTCAGACGTCAAAGGTCTCTGTCTCTTTCGCTCCTCGAAGGGATATAAGTTCTTTCTTGGTAACTTTCACTCAAGCACTCCTTTTTGAGATTTCCAAAGTATTCAAAAACTCCGTGAGGGTATTTTCCTTGACACTCCTCTTCTCAGAACTCGAAACAGAGTCCTCTTTTGTGCACTCCTTGCACCTACTCAATGCCCTTCTGGCAGAGCTCTACAAAATCTTCAATAATTTTGTTCCATGTTCTGTGCTTCCCTGCACAGTCTCTCCTCCAAGGTATTCAGTAACCTTGAGGCTCATCCTTGAGTCTGTGAATGTTTTGGTGTGCCCTCCTAGCACATTGTCCCCTGAACCCGATTCAAGGTTCAGATGCGCACTCCTTGCGATGGTCACAGAGTTCAACTACTCTATTGTGCACTCCTTGCATAGCCTAAAGAACCCAGAACAGGTTTAACAAACTCACCAATAGAGAAATTCTACCTATCCTTGCAGATGAAATCTAACATGCATCTACAACATCAATAACACGCAGATAATCATTCAAAGTATACATGAACACTAAAAAAACTCATAGGTAGGAAAAACTTTTTTCTCTATTAATCTGAATGTCTGATTACAATGTGGACAAAAGAACATACTGAAATAGAGTCTCGGCTCTCTCCTCTCCTAACAGTTTCCAACTATCATCTATGTTCAACTCTCTCATTTGGGTGTACAATATCCCTACTTCTACCAGAAAGTTCCTCTAGGGTTCCCTCCCTGACTACTCGTCTACCCAAAAAACAAAAACCTAACTGCTACCTAATTTCTATTACATTCAAGAACAAGAGTGGGAACTCCCACTTCACTCATGATCATTCAGTTTCTGAGTGTTTCTCTCTTGTTCAATCATCCATTCAAAAAAAATCAACAGAAAACGCTAGCTTTCAGAATCTGAAATTTTAGAAAGGCACACTATGGCGCTGAGTTGTCCCTCCACGTGGACATGATGATGATGCTCCTCCATCAGAGAGGCATAAGGTCCAATCACACATTAGAAGTAAAAATAATTAAGTGCACATACTCAAATGTTTTGAGAATCAGAGTGACACATACCATGATACCCAGACTCATTACCTCATGGAGCAAGACCCAATGCTGGTGAAGGACCAGGTCGACGGGATGGATGTTGCTGCTGCTGACAAGGAGGAGGTGCTGAAGAATAAGACGGATGGGCCCTCCAGGGCCAAGCTCAAGTCGATCTGGCTCTCGGTACTCCATGTCTAGGACCTGTGGGCCTCGAGACATAATCGCCTTAGTTATCCCTAGGCTAGGGGATAACAGGGCTTACTTCATGGCTTACGGTTGTTAAAATACATCTTATATCAGTATACCACTAAGACTGAATTAGATTCCAGCCTCCTATAAAGATCCAATAGCCATACCACTGTTCTTTATGAGTAGAAGCACTATTAACCAAGTTTTGAAATTGCAGAGGAAATAAATTTATGAACAACAGATAGTAACCCACATTTAGCACAAAAATCTGTGCATAAATACTTGGAGAAATATTCAGAAAAATGGACAGTTTTGAGGAGAAAGAATGTTTATTCAGCTTAAGGTAAAATCAGAACTAGTACGTCAACAAGCTACAAGTTACAACGCTATGCAAACAATCCCAGACTGTCTCTAAGGTAGACACATAAAGAAAGAAAAACTCAGCAAAAACTGCATAGAAATCCATGCCAACATGTTGTAAACTTACAACAGCAATTTATGTGCCCTCCCTTTGCTATACGACCAACTTACACAGTTGTACAAACTCCTCTTCTACTGTTGTACGGACTGTATTAATGGCTACAATGCTCCTTGGGATGCATGCCAAACCCTCCTTTTTGTAGCTTTTCCTCAAGCCAACACTCTTCCTTGGGATTCGTGCCCCTTCACCTTCCCTCAAGATCTTCTCAAAAGTGCACCCTCCTCCTATTGAGATGCCTTTAAACAATTTTGAAATGTAACTCTCCTAACCCTTGATCTCCCATGAGTGATTCTTCACTTTCCCTCAAGATCAACGGTCATGACTTAATCATTCATTGAGGTCACTTAAGTCATTAAAGTGACTCAAAACATCATAAAGTCACTTTTACAATAAAAAATTAAAAGACCCAACTTTATAAATTCTCTTTATAAAGTCACTAGGAGAAAATTTTCTTGGTCACTTCCGCACACTAATCACTGCCAATGTAGAAGTACCTCCAACCTACAAAATCTCAACACTCCCTCTTAGCGAGAGAGGTACTTTTGGTATCGCCACCAGAATCTGTCTCCATCTCATCAACTGCCATAACTGATCCCTCTGTACTAGAAGTAACTACCACTGCACTGGAAGCCTCTGCTGCTACCTCTGCTATACCATGAATCGAAGACAAGCTCCTAGGAGATTGCACACTCTCATGAGCATCCATCTATGTCGACTCATGCTTGCTGAGTCCCTTGAGAGTCCCGGAAGAGGACTGAGTCCTCGATATCAACTCTCTCTTCCGTGCTACCTGCCAACTCTCTGACACAGAATCTGAGTCCATAAATCCACTGGACCCCAACACAGGTCTACCAAACAACTTGTACAAGCCCTCATACTTGACACCAAGCATTATTATTGTGTCAACAGTTTCTCCTACAAGATATAAAAACACATGTCCACTGTACAAAACAACTCCAAATCCACTCTCATCCAAAGCTGACACTGAGAGAAAATTAACTGTCAACTCTGGAATATATAACACCTTGCCAACCTCTAGAAGACCTCTTGACTCTAGTTGGAATCTCACCCTTCCAACCCCCTTTACTGCAAGTTGTGGGCCGGCTCCACAATTCACTCTGCAATCTGAGCCAATCTCTGTAAGATCGAGGAAAACTGACCTCAACCCAGTCATGTGCCGAGAGGCTCCACTGTCCACAAAACAAGACTCAATGTCCTTGAATGCTAGGCATCCACTCCCCATGGGACTATTCATGAGAGATAACTCCTTCTCATATCTCTCAGCTAACTCTGCAACTTCTACTGAAGCTGACACCTCTGGTTCCAGTTTCTTCTTCTTCTTGTTCGGACATTGACTAGCATAGGGGCCAGTCTTGTGACATGCAAAGCATTTCACCTTGCTCATGTCCTTCTTCTTCTCATTTCCCTTTGCCATAAGAGCAACGTTCTTGTCGTCTGCACCATCCAATGCCTTTTCCTGAGACCCCTCTTGAATCTCCTCCTGCGTAAAATCATCCCACAGTCTGCTCTAGTCAGGCAGCTTCTCTATCCCCACCACACACTTGATGAAAACCTCCCACTCCTTGGTGAAGCCTTTAAGGGATATCCACACCAACTCTAAGTCAGGAATGATTTCTCCAATAGTTTCCAACTCATCCTTCACTTGTGCAACCCGGGTGAGGTAGGTGACCACACTCTCTCCTTTGACCATCCTAGCTCCATGGAGCTTGTCCCGGAGAGCCATTTTTTGGTTCTCGTTCTTAGCCTCATACAAGCCTTTCAGTGCAACCCACATTTCATTGGCTATCTTCTTCTCAGCCAAGTCTGGGATAAGGTGGTCTTTGACCCCGTCCAAGATGATTCTCTAAGTCTTGGATTCCCTCACCTCATGAACATCAAGAGCTATGGGATCTGAAGCAGGTACAGGCACAATGGTGTTCACAAACAACCACAATTTGTTCTCCTTGAGAACACTGTTGATTCTAACCTTCCACTGCAGATAGTTGGAGATCCCCTCCAATATATCTTCAAACCTAATGATGGAAGTCATCTTTGTCCACCTGACAAAGAACCTTTTATGCCTTCTTCAAGAAAATACACCAGCAAATCACTTGCTGTCCCAAGTGCCAAATGCTGCCCACTGAACTTCAGAGCACCTGCTCTGATACCATGTTAAAATACATCTTATTTCAGTATACCACTTAGACTAAATTAGATTTCAGCCTCCTATGAAGATCCAACAACCATACCACTGTTCTTTATGAGCAGAAGCACTATTAACCAAGTTCTAAAATAAAATTGTAGTGGAAATAAATTTATGAACAACAGACAGTAACCCACATTTGGCACAAAAATCTATGCATAAATACTTGGAGAAATATTCAGAAAAATGGACAGTTTTGAGGAGAAAGAATGTTTATTTAGCTTAAGGTAAAATTAGAACTAGTACATCAGCAAGATGCATCAACATAAAAAAATAGTCATTCTCTTCTTCTAGCAAGTTACAACACTATGCAAATAGTCCCAGAGTGTGTCTAAGGTAGATAACCATGGTTGTACGGCCTATACGGCCCAGGACAGCCAATAATGTTCCACTAACAGTCAACATCTGCATAGAAATTCGTCCCAAAATGAAACTGTACAGAACAGAAAAAAAAACTCAACAAAACTGCATAGAAATCCATGCCAACATGTTGTAAACTTACAACATCGATTTATGTGCCCTCCCTTTGTTGTACGACCAACTTACACAGCTGTATGGCCTCCTCTTCTACTGCTGTATAGACTGTATTAATGGATGGAATGCTCCTTGGGATGTGTGCCAATCCCACTTTGTGGGATGCATGCCAAACCCTCCTTGTTGTAGCTCTTCCTCAAGCCAACACTCTTCCTTGGGATTCATGCCCCTTCACCTTCCCTCAAGCTCTCCTCAAAAGTGTGCCCTTCTTCTCCTATTGAGATGCCTTTAAACAATTTTGAAATGTAACTCTCCTAACCCTTGATCTCCCATGAGTGACTCTTCACTTTCCCTCAAGATCAACGGTCACGGCTTAATCATTAGTTGAGGTCACTTAAGTCATTAAAGTCACTCAAAACATCATAAAGTCACTTTTACATTAAAAAATTAAAAGACCCAACTTTATAAAATCACTTTATAAAGTCACTAGGAGAAAATTTGCTTCGTCACTTCCGCATGTTGAGCGTTGCCAATGCAAAAGTACCTCCAAGCTACCAAATCTCAACAAAGGTGTCATTTAATCCATTTTTATGAGCGCCTTTGTGGAGGGAGCGCTTGCTTCTTGAGGTGCCCTTTCCTCGGTACTTTTTGCATTTCAAATCCCTTCTCTTGCCTTTTGATACCCATTTATTATTTTGCAAGTCCCCTTTATAGTTTTCAAGCCTTATTCTTTCATTTTTTACTAGGAAAAAGTCCTGTTATAGATGTACATTAAGTGCATCAAGACAAGGGGCGATTACCATTATTGGGGGTAGAGCTCAAGCTGGCCTTTGGATTTTATAGGTGACCATTGTCATTTTTTATATACCACCTACATCAACCTCTGGGCCTTCAACCCCTTCTTCTCATGATAAAATAAACCATGACCCATTACCGAAGTTTAGTACATTGCGATAGGCTCTAGGATGGAAAGTATTAAGTATGGCAGGGAACAAAACGTTACCCTTGTGAGTGCCCTTTTATCGTAGGATTTGTACTTGTGCTCACCACAAGATCCCCAAATCTTGCATAACTATGGAAGAAACTACCACTGTCACCTTAGTAGGATCTTCCCTCATTTTAGTGATGGAAGAGGTCCACCACAAGGGAGGCTTCCCTAGTGACCTCAAGGGATCAAATAGCAAGTTTAGTAGCCAAGCCTACCACCCCCTATATTGATCACCAAATGGTTGGTCAAGGTCAAGGAAAGGAAGAGGTTGTGATGTAGTTTTTTGCACCTGCTCGAAACAAGAACACTTTGTAGCATATATATATATATATATCAACTTCCAAGCCAAAATATGCAATAATGACCTCTTCTAGACACTAGACAAGTTAGTTAGCTATGGTTGTTGCAAATTGCAGCATTAAACCAGTTTTATAACAGCAATAAGTATTTTGCAACAACAACAAGATGATATGCTCACAGATACCACAATTGACTATGAAAATTAAGCATACAACAAAAAAAATATTATCCAATTGTTAGAAGTGATTTCTGAGTGAGTTAAGCCACCATTAGATGGGTGTATGCAACAAATTAATGTAGTTCTATATGGCTGTATCAAACTTTTATGACAGCAGCAAGTAATATTGTGAGTTTGCTAGGGTTAGAGTTAATAAAGTTAGTAGAACACTCGAGAGATTTAGAAAAATGGTTTTAACAACAACTTTCACCACAAAATTGCTTCTAGATGAGTGCCTTTGCCATTCTAGGGCCTATGGAGTCTCAAATGTGTCCAAGCTTGGAGATTAATTTAATTGAAACCCAATAGATGAAGTCAAACCCCAAGGTGCAAGCACGTTTGGGCCTTAGGCTTTAGATTTTGAAGAAAAGGGTATCTAGGGTGCAAGAACGTTTGGGCCCTACATGTCGTTTTTCTTTCTTGTAGCTTCAACTAAATCAAAGATCAATTGTCTAGGGCTAAAATCCTAAAGTGGTAGCATTTTAGGGCTTTAGGCTTCTAACCCTAGCAAGGACGTTTCACCAATTTAGANAACGTTTGGGCCCTACATGTCGTTTTTCTTTCTTGTAGCTTCAACTAAATCAAAGATCAATTGTCTAGGGCTAAAATCCTAAAGTGGTAGCATTTTAGGGCTTTAGGCTTCTAACCCTAGCAAGGACGTTTCACCAATTTAGAAAAATAAAATTTTTTGAAGGAAAGAAGCACTTATGTTCCCTCCTTAGGGTTTCAACAAAATAAGACTTCTTGCAACAAAATAGCAATTTCACCATTTACATTAAAAATATACCATAGAATTGCAGAAAATTACTTACTTTATCCAAGAAACCAAGAGCATAAAACCCTAATTGCAGAAATATCCATCCAAAATCAGCAAAGCATCCACAAGAGACCTTTTCCAAGAATAGCACATGAGAGAGAAAGACCAAGAAGACTGAAATAGAGAAAATGTTGGAAGTGTTACCCCACAATGGTGAGGAATGATGATGATGAAAATGAAAGTGAGGGCTATCCTTTTATATGAGGCTACCCTAACATAATTTGTCCACATAATATTTCAAAAACAAAATATAAGTGGGGCCAATCCCTCATTTAACCTTTACAAATGATAAAATGCAAGAAATAATTCATAATGAGACACACATGTGAGACTTCAAGTGCTCTTGGGCAAGGAAGAGGCCTCCAAAGGCCATGTGGCATAAATCCAGAGCAAGGTGGGAGAAAGTGATGTCTGTCCTCATCGAAAGTCATTCCATGCATCATCAGTACCCCAAGGAATCACCAAACCCTAGTTGCATCATACCCTAGAAGGTGACATATTCCCCAAAATAGGGCTAGCGTTCAAGATCTAGGTGCTACGTCCAGGCCCTGAGGAGCTAGATCTTGTCTCTGCCATGTCTTTGACTATCTCCTACTACAACGTTCCTGATCCTAGCGAAAAATAAGCTACATGGTACTCTGCCCAACCTATGGGCTTCTAACCCATCTATATGCCATCTGTACTGAATCTGCTCATACCAAGCCCATCTGTCCATTGTCTAAGGTTCCAAGGATGTGAGAGTTGATGTTTGAGGGTGGTGAGTCATTGGATGACTTACTGCTCTCCTTCACACATGCCAATGTCCTAGAATAAAGGCACAATGTCCTGAGTGCAAGCCCAAGATGTCCCTCAAAGAACCATGTCAGGGCCATCCAAAATAAAACAAAGTATAAGACAAGGTTATCCAAGTTTCATAAGAAACATTAGTCCTTAAAGCATGCAAAGTAAGTTGTAACTTAAGATATAAGCCATGTAAGACAATTCACCATAGCATCCCCTTCAAGCATCGCACTAGCCCATGAACCCATGTGAGTTGCCAAGTTTAAGTATGGGAGGGCCTTCATCCAACCCTATTAGGTGTGCCACCTAGACAGGAAATAAAATAACCCAGGTAGAGGGATAGGTACCGAGGAAAGTAGGAAATAAAGAAACCCTTCAATAGTAAGTGTGATAGTGATATGGTTTTACGGCTTACTTCATGGCTTATGGTGTCATTTAATCCATTTCTATGAGTGCCTTTATGGAGGGTATGCTTTCTCTTGAGTTACCTCATTCTTAGGTGCTATTTTTTCCAATCCTCCTTTATCAACCATCTTACTAGTCCGCTTTATCATATTTGCAAGTCCCCTTTTATAAGGTTTCAAGCTATAGCATTGTTATTTGTTGATGTTTTGTAGCTTCGGGAAGGTATTCTCACATGACCTTGGTGTCGGGAATGTGGGAATCATCGTTGGCACCACACTGCACTTTCATTTCAGAGAAAACACCCTTGGAATGAAGTTGGGGCTTCATGGGCTTGATGATGGGATTTTTGGGCTTGTGTAAGGGTTTCACACCCACATAGAAAGTCTAATTTAATGTTGAGTTAAGTTAGGGGATTTTACTCACCCTTTTGAAGTGTATAAAAGGACAATAGGTGAGACTGATTCTCATGATTGAGAGGAGAGACCTTGGTGACCTCAGCCAACCATGGAGAGAGGTCATTATCCCTCAGGTTTGTTGTTTTATGACTATTTTGGGAAGGTTCCAGCCAAAGAAGGATCGAGTAGAGAAGTCCAAGGCTAGGTGGGAAGATGCATGTCCTAAAGGAGGCTCATCCTAGTGAGAAAAGGGAGTCGAAGGCCTAGGAAGAGGCTCGACTTGGCATTTGGTGGCTTCGTCTGATGAGAGAGGGCAATAGCAAGTTTGGGGACTGTTTTGTGGGGCTGCAGGTGTGTTCGGAAAGGAGAAAAGGCTGCAATAGGGTCTTAGGATAGGTATGGGAGCCTCGCCCTATAGAGAAGGACTGCCATAGGGGCTAGTGGTGGCTTGGCCTAGTAGGACAAGACATCAACAAGGTGGTGGTGTTGTTCTGGAGGCTCGGAGGTCAAATACAGATTTGTTGGGCAGAGTTTTAGGGATGTCATTCTAACAACCAAAGAGAAGGGTTGTTACAACAATTTTGGGACAATCCATTGAGGGGTTGTTATAGCAGTCCTAGAGCAGTTGCTTGGGCAACTTGAGAAATGATATAGTCAGCAAGACTTGGGGTAGTGTTGAGGCAACAATGGAAGGATGGAACAAGACTGTTGCATCCAACTTAGCCACAAGAAGACGGATGTTATAGTCAGCTGAGTTGAACAACAACTTAGGCAGATGAGGGTTTTAGTGGGCAAGGGATTCCCTAACCCTCAATTCAACAGCAAGGAAACCAGGAGGGTTTCATCACTAGTGAACAAGGGTTGTTCTGTAAGTGTACCTTTGTATTTTGGCATATTCTTTTGTATAAGAAAGGACCATTTTCCCTGGTAGGGGGACCCATTGTTCTGGGTTAAAGCATGTGATTTGGGCATTAAATTCCTATGTACTATGCTGATCTAATTATTGGTGTTTTTATTTCCGCTGTGCTAAGTAGTTAGGCATCTCGGTGTGTTTATGTTCACAATTCAAATTGTTTAATTTTGTGTATACTGTTGAGAACCTAGACTAGGCCTAAGTTGTGTGTTCGAAATCTTACATGGTATCAGAGCTTGAGGTTTTGAGAAGGCCAGTTGGATTTGAGTTACTTACATAGGTGACAACTCTGAGATGGAGTTGTGCATAGACAACGAGAGTTTTTGTGACTTGGATGATGGACTTGGGCAGAAGTTCAATGGATTGTCATGACTTGGGTAAGAAGGACACTTTTCTTGGAGGATTGCATGGTTCTTACACAGTGGGAGCCACCGACATATGACAGGGGAACGAGATTTTGTTCGAGAGCTTCACAGAGTTTGACTCAGGTATTTATGTGGAGATTGGTATGGGGACCAAGCATGTAGTATAGGGATCTAGGACAGTGGTATTCTAGATGGAGTCAGGTGATGTGTTGCGAGTGGAAAATGTGTTGTGAGTGCTAGGAGTGTTTTCTCAGCCTTAGCGATTGAGGAGAAGGGCTATGTAGTTTTGTTCTGGGATGCACAGGTGTTGTTCATGCCCAGAGGATCTAGCTTAGACATAGTAGTGGTCTTGGATTTAGAGAGAGAAATGTGTATAGGAAGAAGGGCCAACCTATGTGATCCATGACAAACAATAGTAGAATGACAATGGATAGGGAGCAGGTAGATTCGAAGGTTGTGTAGATTTAGAGGGAGTTCGACTTTAGAGGGAATTAGGAGGCTCAGAAGGAGAGTCATTCATTCAGAGGGAGTCAAACTTCTAGTTCAAATGGAGAGAGGCATCTTCCAATACTATCAAGAAGGTGCCATGGGTTGAGATGGCCAGGTAGGATACTTAGAAGTGAGAGGGTTTTAGGAGCAGGATGTCTTCCAAGAAGGGACCATGACATACAAAATGATTTTCTTCAGTGACAGAGGGAGCATCCAATTAGGTGGACTGGAGAGCAACTATGGTAGTGGATCCAGTTCGGAATACATATTTAATTCCAAGATGGAATACAGAGATACCTCCAGGTGATATTGGAATGGGTGAGAATACCTCCCGCACTAAGAGGGAGTGTTGATTTTTTGTAGCTTCGGGCAGGTATTCTCATATGACCTTGGTGTTGGGAATATGGGAATCATCGTTGGCACCACGTTGCACTTTTGTTTCGAAGAAAATGCCTTTGGAATGAAGTTGGGGCTTCATGGGCTTGATGATGGGCTTTGTGGGCTTATGTAGGGGCTTCACACCTACTTATAAAGTTTAATTTAATGTTGAGTTAAGGTAGGGGATTTTACTCACCCTTTTTAAGTGTATAAAAGGACATTAGGTGAGAGTGATTCTTCTTCTTGAGAGGAGAGACCTTGGTGACCTCATCCAGCCATGGAGAGAAGCCACTAGGCCTTAGGTTTGTTGTTCTATGACTGTTTTGGGTAGGTTCCATCCAAGGAAGGGAAAAGTAAAGAAGTCCAAGGATAAATGGGTAGTCGCAAGTCCTAGAGGAGGCTCTTCCCAGTGAGAAAGGGGATCCATAGGCCTAGGCAGAGGCTCGACCTGCCCTTTGGTGGCTCCGTCTGAAGAGAGAGGGAAATCACAGGTTTGGGGGACTGTTTTGTGGGGCCACAGGTGTGCTGGGCAAGGAGAAAAGGTTGTAGCAGGGTCTTAAGACAAGTCTGGGAGCCTTGGCTAGTAGAAAAATACTTCCACAGGGGCTAGTGGTGGCTCGACCTAGTGGGACAAGACAACAACAAGCTGGTGGGTTTGTTCTGGAGGCTCAGAGGTCAACTACAAGTCTACTCAGTAGAGTTTTAGGGCTGTTGCAACCATTCTAACAACCAAAGAGAAGGGTTGTTACAACATTTTTGGGACAATCGATTGAGGGGTTTTTATAACAGTCCTAGAGAAGCTCCTTAAGAAGTTTGAGGGACAATATAGTCAACTAGACATGGGGCAGTATTGAGGCAGTAATGGAAGGCTAGAACAAGATTGTTGCAACCATCCTAGCCACAAGAAAGAGGGATATTGCAGTCTATTGAGTTGAGAAGCAACTTGGGAAGATGAGAGTTTGAGTGGGAAAGGGATTCCCTAACCCTTAGTTCAACAACAAGGAAACTAGGAGGGTTTCATCATTAGTGAACAAGGGTTGTTTTGTAAGTGTACCTTTGTATTTTGGCATATTATTTTGTATAAGAAAAGGGCCATTTTTCTTGGTATGGGAGCCCATTGTTCTGGGTTTAAGAACATGTGATTTGGGCATTAAATTCTTGCGTACTATGCTGATCTAATTTCCGACGCTTTTATTTTCACTGTGCTAAGTAGTTAGCCATCTCAATGTGTTTATGTTCACAGTTCAAATTGTCTAATTTTGTGTATATTGTTGAGAACCTAGATGATACCTTAGGTGTGTGTGCACTGGTCTGGGTGCACCTCAAAATCTAACACTATTTGGGACCGAGGTGAGCACTGAAAGGGTAGAGCTCAAGTTTGGACTGGTTTTTGTTAGTCCTTTGTTATCATTCCTTTCTTTCTTTAGCATCATTTTCTTATTCTTTTATTAGCAGCTGCAATCAACCTCTGTGCCTTCATCCCCTCTTCTCATGAGAGAATGGACCATGAGCCACTACCGAAGTTTTGTACGCTATGAGAGGCTCTAGGATGGAAAGTGTTAAGTATGGCGGGGAACAAAAATTTACCCTTGTGAGGGCTCCCTAGTAGTACCCATTTTCCTTGGGTGATGAAAACACGAGACATAAGAATGTGTTTCTTCTACTACTCTATGATGAATTAAATTGTGTCTACTTCCACTATCAATTAAGAAAATCACCTTCAAGGTCTAGGGAGCTGTAATTCTTGACAAAACATGGGAGGAAACTTGGGGTTCCTCACAAGGAGGCTCCTTATTGGGTACTTCATTAGGAGAGATTGTAATCTCTGCCAGAGATTGTTAAGTGTGAGAATGTGAAACTCCAAATGGAGGATTATTGCTTGAAATGTAACATGTTTCCGTTGAAATGGGAGGTTGTGATGTAAATATGGGAACAAAATGGTTGTGCATATTGGCCCATGTTACCATAATAAGAAGGGACATTGATACACTCTCAAAGGTCTCCAAGAAATATCACCAGAAATCATCAACACTTACCATATGGAAAAGCTCCTGAAGAAGGGTCACTTAGGAATTGTTTCCCAATTAAATGCCATCCAAGTTATGGATAACTCCCCATAGGAAATTCATCTTGATTTGTAGCTGGATTTGGAAAAACATCACCAAGTCTTTAAGACACCCCACGACTTACCCCCTCACGCTATGAACATGATCATGGCATCCCACTAATTCTAGGAAGTTAACTACCCATTGTGCTCCCTTATAGACATCCTTTTGCACAAAAACATGAAATTGAAAAGATGGTTCATGATTTGTTTGAGGCAAGAGCGATATGTCCTAGTACTAGCCCCTACTTGTCCTTGGTTATAATGGTTTTGAAGAAATAAGGCAATTGGCACATTTTTCTAAACGTTCGCTCCTTAACAAGGTGACAATCAAAGATAAAAATTTCCAATTCCTGACATTGAAAACCTCTTAGATGAGCTTCACGGTGCACAATTCTTCACTAAAATTGATATCCATTTTGGTTAACCAAATTCAAATGAAGAAAACAGACATCCCTAAGATTGCATTCCACACACATGAAGGACATTAAGAGTTTCAAGTGATGCCTTTTGGTCTTTGCAATACCCCAACCACTTTTTTGTGCCTCATGAACAAGCGTTATCGACCCTTTCTTCACAATTGTGCCCATATTCTTTGATGATTTTTTGATTTACAAGAAAACTTGGGAGGCACATGTGGCACATGTTGATCAAGCATTACAATTACTTTGGGATAACCAATTGTTCATCAAACGTTCCAAATTCTCCTTTGGCACTTTTGAAGTTGAATATTTGGGTCACATTGTCAGTAGGGAAGGGGTTTGAGTTGACCCCAAGAAAATCGAGGCAATGAAAGAGTGGCCATGCCCAAAGACACTGAAAAGATTGTAGGGTTTCCTTGGTCTTATTGGATTAGTACAAAAAAATTGTGAAGAGGTATGGTAGATTTGTCACTCCATTAACATCCTTGCTAAAAACAATATCTTTGCATGGAATGATATAGCTGAGTAAGTCTTTCACGTTTGAGTAAGGATGCTATGTTTACTATCCAGTCTCAGTCATTACAGACTTGACTAAGAATTTCATCCTAAAATGTGATGGCTTTGGAAAAGGTATTGGGACAGTGTTGATGCAAGAAGGCTGCCCATTGGCATTCACTAGCAAAAAATTAGGTGATAGAACTTGTGGCAAGTTTACATATGAGAAAGAAATGATGTCCATCCTTCATGTGGTGGATTCACGGTGCCATTAATTAATTGGATGGTGTTTCCAAATCAAGACAAACCATGATCGATTGAAGTACCTTTTGGAGCAATGTTTGTCTTCACTGGAGCAACAAAAGTGAGTCCCTAGGATGTTAGGCTATGATTATGAGAACATCTACAAGAAGGGCAAGGAGAATTTGATGGTCGATGCCTTTTCTCATAAATATGAAGAGGAAGGGTTCTGATTTCCATTTTCCATATTGTTGCTAGATTGGATTGCAGAGGTATGCCAGGAATAGCCAGCTAGTGCCAAGGTTTTTCAACTCATGGAACAACTATAGGAGGATCCAAACCTACCTACAGGCTATACTTGGAAACATGACACCTTAAGTTATAAAGGGCATATATTTTTGGTGTAGAACTTTGCTTTAAACTCATAGATGTTAGCAGAATTGCATTCCTCTCCCACCACAGTTCACTTTGGCATTCAAAAAACATATGAATGAGTTAGGTGTTCACTCTTTTGGCATGGAATGGAGGACATATGTACATTTGTGGTTGAATTTGACACATGTCAAAGGAACAGGGCTAAAATAGTGAAGACCGTTGGGGCATTGCAGCCTCTACCGATCCTTGCAACAATTTGGGTTGACATTTTCATGGATTTTATCACAGGACTTCCTAATGTAGGCATCAATCTGTCATCATGGTGGTTTTTTTCCTTTCCAAATATGGCCACTTTTGTGCCTTACAACACCAGTTTAACCTGTGCACAGTTGCACAAGTCTTCATGGATCATATTTTTGAATTACATTGCACTCCTAATTGAATTGTGATGGATTGCGTTCCTACCTTCACTAACAAATTCTTGTGGGAATTTTTTAAACTACAAGACACCCAATTGAAAATGAGCAAGGCTTATCACCTCCAAACAGATGGTCAAATAGAGATGGTCAATAAGTGCTTGGAAACTTATTTAAGATGTTTTGCATCGGACTGACAAGGTTGTTGGGTTCAATGGCTACCCCTTGTAGAATGGTGGCATAATACCACTTATCATGATGCTACCAAAATGTTTCACTATGAATCTATCTATGGACAAAAAGTCCCATTTGCAGCCTTGTACTTACAAAGCACATCCAAGGTTCAAGAATTCGATCTTGCTCTTAACACCAAAGCTGACATTCTTTGTACACTTAAGGACATTTTGGTCTTGGTTCAAAATAGAATAACAGAACAGGAAAATCATCATCACTCAAAGTGATACTTTGAAGAAGGGGATCAGTTGTTTCTTTGTCTTCGACCCTATAAGCAAATATTTCTCAAAGAAAAGAGCCACTAGAAGCTGTAGAAATTTTGTGAATTGTAGAGATTTAATCTAAAATAGAAATTTCACCTCTTAACAAGAGGTTTCCTGGATCTTAACTTTGTGAATTTTCAGCCTTGGGGCTTTCATGAAATATAAACAAAATAGTAGTAGCAATGGACAATATTTCAATCCTTAACAACACCAATACACTAGGAAATTCAAGAGATAAGATACCAATGTGTTACAATAAGTTTCATCCCTCTTGGGCATTCTTATCATGCATTTAATAGATCTGGAAACACCTATGATAATTGTAAATACAACAGAAAAACTGTCTTTATATTCTTCAATATAAATGTTAAATCATTTAACAAATTTACCCTTAACTTATGCCAACTTTTTTTTTTTTTTTTTGTGTGTCTGGAGGAATCAACAACTGGTTGGGCACGTGCTCGCGTTACACGTGGCCGTGTTATCCAACCGCTACCCCTATAACCTCCAGGTGTTCCCATGATGCCCCTTACGCGACACACAAGGTAAGTCGGGGGGAATTGAACTCGAAACCTCATGGAACTTCATTTGCACGGCACTTGCCAATTGAGCTGCCCCCCCGGGGGCAACTTATGCCAAATTAGAAAGACATGTAGTGTTGGAAATTACAAACCATGAAGAATATATGTGGCTGAAAATCAAATATGCAATTTACAAAAGTATTGGATAGCTGGAAAATTCATAAATATGCATAAAGATGAAGTTTGTGTACAAACAATAGCCTTATCACATAGCTAGTACATTCCTCTCTCTCCAAAACCCTAGCTAGGGAAAATAAGGAAAACCCTGGCTCACACTTAAGGAGTTCCAACAAGCATGAATCACACAAGCATGCCATCCAAGTTTCCTCTTCTTCTTCTCTTCACCAAGTATAGCCTAAGATTTTATCTCAAAATCCTAATCTCCAAATCTCTAAATGATGAAACCTAAACCCAAGTCTTTAAGATGCTCCAAGAAGCTCAAGAAACCCTAGTGACTCCAAGAGAGAGAAAGAGAGTAGAAAAGAAGATCCAAGAGAGAGAGAGAGAGAGAGAGAGAGAGAGAGAGGAGAAGTAGTATGCTCCTCTCAGTCGCATCTCTACACAAGAATGAATGAGTGAAGGACTCTCTCCTTCCTCTATATATAAGAGGTAAGGGAGGTTGATAATACATATATGGGCCTATTCCCTTACGAACAACCTACAATAACACATGTAGGCTCATAGATGTGGAGCGCTACACTCCAAGGGTACACATGTCAAGCTCCAAGGTGATGTCGTCCACAAGAAAGGTTTCAAATGTGAGCGCACTCCATAAGGTGTGTCCAATGCTCCTTTGAAAATCTTCCAAAGACTCCAACAATCCTCCTAGTAAGCCATGTAATCCATTATGCCTAGTACCCTTGCATGATCATTGTTGCAACTTAGGCTTTCTTGAGCCAACTCTAGGCCTCCATTCAAGAATCCAAGCTACCCTAAGTTGTCTATGGTCCAATGCCCTCCTCTGGGATGAAAAATGATCCTCCTCCTAAGTAAGGAGTTATCCTAGCTAGTAACCATCTCCATGTGGCCATCTTATGGAACAACATAAAAGCTATATGAAGATCTTGTATGCCCTAGGGTAGCATATCATGCAAGCACCTTGTTATCCCCACTTTTTAGGGATAACTAGGAGATCATGTCTCGAGGCCCACTGGTCCTAGACATGGCGTACTGATAGTAGGATTTACCTGAACATGGCCCTGGAGGGCCCACCTTTTCTTCATTCATCATCCTTGTCTTGTCAGCAGCAACAACATCCATCACCATCGGCTTGATCCTGTATTAGAAAAGGTTCTTGCTCCACGAGGTAATTGGTCTAGGTATCATGGTATGTGTCACTTTTGATCATTGAAACCTCTAAATATACGCATCGGATTCCTTTTATCTCTAACAACTGCTAAGATATTACATTAGCCCACTTGACCATGCTTGGGGAAATTGACAAGGTGCCCTAGCAAGCCTGTGCCCATAGGTCTTGGTTTGCCATTGAGGGATTTTTGAAAAACCATCGTCTGCTCCCATCATAGCACCATTGTTTCATCTTATCTCCTTCTCATTTATCCCATTCTCCTTGTTCGAGCATTGGGTTGACCTATTTGCAGGATTGCACCTTATCTCATGGGAAGAAGGGGCTAAAGGCCCAGAAGGTAAAAGAAACTGGTAAAAGACAAAAGCTTAGAAATAAAACCTCGAGATGCTTCGCCCAGGGATCCCAAGAAGGCAGTAAAAATCCTCTTAGCAAGAAACAAGAGGGACCCAAAAAATAACAAAACAAGACCTAGTCAGAGGATAGGGAATCTCATCATGAGACAACCTATTAGGTCCATGGGTACCTAACAGTGTGACATTGCCACCATCTAGTTACCACGCCAGGGCAATGACCTTTGGTTGCATGGCCAAGGGAAAGGGGGTCTCATCACGAGCCAACCTTCTCATCTCTATGAAAGTACTTGTGGGTAACGCTGTCAGCTTTGGTCACCATGCCAAGGCAGTGTCCCCTGGTTAGTTCTTGAATAAAAATAAAAATAAGAAGAAAAGAAAATAAAAGAATAAAGGCAAGAATGGGCTTGGAAAAAATGCATCCATGACAGGTATAGCTCACCTTCTACAAAGGCACCCATAAGTAACACTTATGCATCCTTGGCCCTCACTGCACCTCATGTTTGGACATCCCCTAACCACATCACCTCACTTACATGGCTTCGATGAGATCTTCCTGGAAACTTTCCTTTTCTTGTGGACACTAGCCCATTAGGACGCCTTGGCCTTTTCTCCAATCTTGTATTGTAGGTTTTTGTAATGTCTTGGAGCTATTGACTGATGTATTACGGGTTTTATGCATATGTTTAATAATATTGATGATGAGATGTGATTGAAATTACTATGATCCCTGTGACTGATGAGCCCATGGAGGGCATAGCTTTTGATGTGCAAGACCATGCTCGACTGAGAGTTACCATTTGGACTGGTACACATGGGGAGATGACCAGTTCGGACCTCTATGGGGCTGAAGAGCCCACCAGATGGATGTTGAGACCCCATCAGGGGGCAGAGACAAGATGGAGATGGATCAAGGCCTTTGCACTGGAGAAGAAGAGGATGTTCCATCAGGGGCACTTTAGCTGAGGTGGACCTAGGGGGATTGACCCACTTGCAGTGTAATGTTGGCTCCAAATTACCCAAGACATCACCAGGAGACTTATGATGTCATCATGAGCGTATGGAAAATGGACAGGGTGGTTTGCACGTGTGGAAATCTAGAAGAGTCCAAGGAGGGCTAACGTTTTGCTTCTCGATGTTGCACTGGCCTTAGAAAGGGCTAACGTCTCCCTCAGAGGGGCTTGACGTCTCACCTTTTTCTTGATTAGGGATTTTACTTAGCATTTAATGTAAAAACAATATGATTTTGACATTATGGCCTTGTCGACCTTTTTATGACCTAAAAAGTAAAATTAGGTCATTGATACACTACATATTGAGGGTTTTGACTCTCATTTTGATCATCAATTTTCACTCACTCATAGTGAGGTCTGATTTTCAGCGCCCTATTGGGGTTTTTAGCTGAACTAAGTGATGCACACTTATTGAAGGAAGAGATTTTTGGCATTTATGATGTTTCTCTTGAAGGAAGGTGTTACAACTAGGGTTTGCATGGTTATTTCTTCATGATATGTAAGTATTTTTTCTGCAAAACTTCTTATTGAATGGTTGTAGTTTAAATTTCTTGCATATTGCTTATAAATTTGCTGAATCAAAACCCTAGGTGACAAGCACACAAGTAGGTCCTTGTCTCATGTCCCTTGATAGAGAAACCTTCAGCCATTGAAAGAGAAGAAGAGAGCCTATTTGTAGCTACACTCCTTGTTTCTCTTTCCCTTGTGCTAGCCATACATTTTTAGAATTCAAGAGGAGGAAAACATCCTAGGCCTAGGTTATCTACACTTAGGGCCATTTTTCCTTTAGGGTTTGATGAAAGAGCCTTGTTGTAGCAACACTCTCCCTCATTAAGCTTCCTTGTCTTGATTTTTTGCTTCATCTGAGCTAGTCGTTTGTCGGGAAGGAGGAGAGAGCACGAGGCCTTGCTTTTGCAACACCGGAGTGAGCCTCTCTCCCCTAGGGTTCTGTCTTTGAGGCCCTACTTTTGTAACACCTTGAAACTTTTCCCTCTAGTCCTTTGAATTCTCGTCTCCTTCAACCTGTGCATCCTTCACTTATTGACTCCATTCTACCCTAAGGCACTGATCCCAAGACCTCCAACGTTGAAGTAGAATTGGATCTAAACACTCTCAAACCTTTTGAAATTGAAACCCTAACTAGACTAACCCTATCCTATACTAACCTACTAACCCTAAGTTGCTAACGTCATCATTGAATATTTCATCTTTATTGTAGCAACGTTTTGTCTTTTGAGTAATTGAATGGTAGTTGAAGGCATTAATTGAGTTAAGAAGTTATTTGTTATATTGAATGATGTATCATTCGAGTATTTATTGGTGAAGTGACATTACTGCCATTGCTATTTTGTAAACATTGACTTCATCAACATTTACTTTTAAATTGCTCACATTGAATATCAGATAGTCTTTAATGTATATGAAGTACTAACCAAACCCTGCATATATCAAGTTTATTCTTGCTTTGTTCTTGGGCAGGGATCCTACTTTGTTGTCTTTATTGGCTATAATCCAGACTATCTGATTGGCGATGATCTATGAAAGGGGGAACTTGTCCTTGTCCTATTATCCTTTTCCCTTTCAAAACCCAGGTCACTGGGGACATCTCCCCTGGGCCTAGCCTCCCTAAAAAGAAAGAACCTACCCATTGTGGTGACATTAGGTGGGATAGGTTCCTGTTATGTTAGTTTGGCCTTATACCTTATAACCTTTACTCCTAGCAGCAAAATGTGCGATAACACACCCAACTGAGGTCAAGCAACCACTGAGTAAGCTATATTCAATGTGCAAATCCATCATGGACCATCTCCCATGTATAATTACTAAATCCAGCACAGACAATCAAGGGTTTTATCATACACCATGTGCCCCACATCTCATGAAGCACCCCCAAACATGGCGTAAACACTTTCAAAGTAACCCTAAAAGATAACAAAAGCTAGCACCCAAGTTCTATGGCTCTTGTCAAATCCCTCATCACATTGGACAAGCTTCCTACATATTGGCTCTTTCGTCCCACTCCAAGATTCACCTAGTATTTCATGTGCTTATTTGATGAAATTTGTAGGGTTGAACTGCATCGTTCGAAACATCCTCCTTGAACTTGATGAATAGGGTTCCATTTGGTTACAACCATAGTTGGTACTAAACAAAAGAGAGTGTTTACTATGCCAACGTATTATCTAGGAACTCTTGATATAGTTGAAGGATATGTAGCTTGAAGATGCCACCTGGGAACCAACAATGATTTTACAACAGTTTCAACACTTTTGGCCTTGAGGACGAAGTGAAATATCCCAAATCTAGTGGATTTGGATACTAACTGTTGACTAGTGTTTAATCTCTCGGATCTGATACTCTGAGGGTGTCTGGATGCGTTTTAGTTACTTGTTTAACATTCTTGGTTATTTTTTCATGTGTGTGTCATATAAATAAGGGCTTCAACAGTATATATGATGCATGCGTAATAAGGAACTAACACAATTTAAATAACTTGTATTATATGGAAAAAGCAGGAAATACAACTGATATGCTAAAAGAAGAGAACTAATCATCATCTAGATCTCATGGATCATCATTGGAATACAATGCAACTAATATTAAATATCCGTGATCAAAAGATATGGATAGATATGCACATACATGGATGGATCAACAACATGCAACTCCAGAAACCCGCGACAACTGCTGCAAATGAGGGATAAACTCACCCTGGTGGCTATGCTCAATTGATCGGCTTGAAAATTGTCTCAAAATATGTGTCATGCCCTCACAGATCCTCCTAGTAACTGTCAGATTAAAGATTGGCCCACTATGGATCAAACTGGACCCCAGATGGGACCCCCTGAGGGTTTGCACCCCTCTCCTGGACAACTGATGCACCCTAGTGATTCAACCATCAAAATCTGGTGATATATGGCTCAAACTGAGCTCCCTGCTATGCTCTGTACTGGGTCTGAAGGGTTTCTCCGGTTTTGGACTGGTGAACTCTCTGGATCCCTGACAAACGGGTGCACCCTGGTGGATTCCTAAAATCATAATCGGATTAGTGATAGCTCAAATGAAGCGACCTGTGTCCCTCTCAACTAGGTCGGAAGGATCTGGCTGGATCTGACCTAAGCTTGGCTAGCTTCTCAAAACTATCTCTCAAACCCCTGTGCCCTCATTGGCTGCAATGCGCACTGACTGAATTGGGTTTGAATACTCCTAATCTGGAATGGTGAAATACCTGGATGGTATCCAACACCAAAATCGATCTGGGTGGTGGTTTCCTCTAGAAATCCACAAAACATCAAAGAGGTTGACTTCCTCCTCTGGAACCTGTTCTTAACTCAAAATCATAACATAGTGAGGAATTAGGTTGAATTCCTCTTCTTATACCTCCTCCGATCTAATTCTCCATTGACATCACTTAAGCTAGGTGCCTTTCCTCCTAAGTTGAATGATTAATTAATCAAGTCCCCCCTTCAACACCTTTTTCTTCTATTTCTCCGTTGACTTTGGCTTAAGTGACTTTTCCTATGCTTTTTGGCTTAATTCATCGTTTAGAAATTTATTCACCCTTATTTCTCCCTTTGTTCCCTATTTGTGCCTGACTATAGTCTACAGGAACATATAGACTACTAAGTCACTCCCTTCTGGCCTATTCTTGGGAACGAGACATCACAGTCCCCCCTTCCCAAGATTGCTTGTGCTCAAGCAACATCAGTCCCGGGTGCTGCAATATATGCTCTCCCTCCCATGTGGCATCCTCCATTGGAAGTCCCCTCCATCTGACCAAGCACTCCCTGATGACCCTTCTCCTCAATCTACATTGTCTCTACTCTAGCACCTCCTCCGAAACTAGCTCCAGCTAACCCTCCTCATCCAAAGGTGGAAAATCCTCTGAAATGCTAACCTATTGTCCCACTACCTTTTTAAGGCAAGAAATGTGGAACACTTTGTGAATCTTGCTACCCTCCAGCAGCTCTAACTCATAGGCCACTTTGGCTACCTTCCTGCTAACTATGTATGGTCCATATGACCTAGGCTTCAGCTTCTCTTCCCTACTTTTTTCCAAGGAAGACTGTCTGTGCAACTGTAATAAAAAAAAAAACAAGTCCCCTACCTCGAAACTGCACTCTATCCTCTACCTGTCTGCATAGATCTTCTGTTGGTTTTGAGTTGCCTATAAGTTCTCCTTTACCACCCTTATAATTCTCTGACTCTCCTCAACCCAGTCTTTGGCCCTTGAGACCTTGCTATCCCCAAACATAGTCTCCACAAAAGAGGGTGCATCGTATCCATACAATTCTCTAAACGGAGACATCCTGATAGACATGTGGTAAGTTGTGTTGTAACAATACTCACCCATGTGCAACCATCTCACCCATGTGTATTTCTTCCCCCCCACATAATTTCTCAGATACCCCTCCACCCATTTGTTGACAATCTCTGTCTGTCCATCTATCTATGGGTGGTAGCTGGTACTTGTGGCTAACTCTATGCTCACCAACCTGAAGAGATCCTGCCAAAACGCGTTGATGAAGCTCCCATCTCTGTCATTGACTATCTGCCTGGGTAAACCATGCAACTAGAAAACCTCTTTGGAAAATAGCTTCGCTACCTGTATGGCCTTGTAGTTCGTGGGTATGGAAAAGAAGTGTGCAAATTTGGTCATCCTATCAACCACTACAAATATACAGTCCCTGCCCTACACTCAAGGAAGACCTGTAATGAAATCCATAGAAATGCTCTCCCATTTCTGCTCTGGAATGGGTAGAGGTTGAAGTAACCCTGCAGGGTGTGTCTGCTCAGACTTGTTCTGCTAACAAGTTGTGCACTCCCAGATGTGTTTTAGTACATCATCCTTGAGACCCTTCCATGATAATCTCTCCCTGATCTGCTGGTAAGTTTTGAAGTATCCCTGATGCCCGACTGTACGTGAATCGTGACAAACCTTCAGAACCTTCCCTTTTAAGGTAGATTCTGGAACCAAGTAGATCCGGTCCTTGTAGAAAATGACATTGTTTAGCACCCAGTATCTATCATCAACTACCTGTCCATCCAGTACCTCACAAGAAAACTTGTTTTTGGAGTACTCCACCAACAAATGTGCCTTCTAGTCTGTGCAAATATCCATCATCGAACACCCTACTGGCCTCCTGGACAAAGCATCTGCCACAACATTCATTTTTCCTTTAACATACTCAATGTCAAAGTCAAAGGCTTGGATCTTTGAAACCCACTTATGTTGTCTCTCGCTGAGGTCTTTCTGATCCAGGAAATACTCGAGACTGTTGTGATCAGTCTTCACTAGAAACCTGCTACCCACCAGATACTGCCTGAATTTGGTTAAGACATGCATGATTGCTAGCATTTACTTGTCGTAAATCGAATAGAGTCTCTCCGAATCATTGAGCTTCCTGCTCTCGAACATAATGGGATGCCCCCCCTGCATCAAAAATGCTCCAATCCCCACCCCTGATGCATCGCACTCTAAGACAAACGACCAAGAGAAATTCGAAAGGGATAGAGCAAGGAATGTGCTCATAACCTCCTTCATTTTCTCAAAAGTCTGTTGTGACTGATCCGTCCAATGCAAAGCACCCTTCTTGGTTAGATCTGTGAGCGATTTTCCCAACTTTGAAAATCCTCTGACAAACCACCTGTAGTAACTCCATAACCCAAAGAATCCCTTAAACTATGTGAGGTTCTTGGGTGTTGGCCAATCTAGAATGGCCCTGATCTTCTCCTAATGAACCTGTACTCGATCACTGATGATATGCCTCAAGTACAATAGTTCTCTCATCTAAAACTCACACTTGGACTCCTTGGCATATAATGATTGTGCCTGCATAATGCCCAAGACCTCCTCCAAGTGTGCCAGATGCTCATCCCATGTAGTGTTGTAAATCATAATGTCATTGAAGAATACCAAAAGGTACTTCCTCAACTGCCCCCTTAAGATGTGATTCATGCAACACTGAAAGGTGGCCGGTGCGTTGCTCAACCCAAATGGCATGACCAAAAACTCGAAGTGCCCGAAATGGCATCTGAACGTTGTCTATGTCCTGCTCTCTGTTAAGGTTTAAGCTATTATTAGAGTTCTTTGCATTTCACTAGATAACAATAACATAGATAGGATCATTGAGAAATACACAATCACAAGAGACACATCATTTATTCTGGGAAACCCTCATGGGGGAGAAAAACCATCAAAACTTCCTTATTATAGATATCCAATACAATGCCAAGAGATAACTCAAACAAATACAGAAAGTCCTCTCCCAAGAATGTGCCTCTCTCTCTCTCTCTTCTCCAACTGCAGCTCCAAAACTTGCTTCTCAATGAATGAACAAGTGAGTGTGTGTCTAAATGAGGCGCTAGCCTCCTTATTTATACAACTTTGGCACGTGTGGGTGGAGGTGTCTCTTCACTGGTAGGGCCGAATTCTTATTCTGCCTATTACAATTATGTTTTGACCAATCTTCAAAAGGGGATTTGGTCTTTTACAATAGCCGACATGATAAATCCGCAATAGGGAATTGATCTAATGAATAATACATCAATAATAATTAGAATACTCTTTGTAGTTACATTATTTCAACACTCCCCCTTAATAAGAAGGGTATTCCACAACAACATCAGGCGAGAGAGCAGACAACATGATCCAGGTGGATATCGGGGGCCACCCACCTTTTCCAAATGGCTCAAAACAGTTTTCTGGCCATTTTGGCAATTTACTATTTTTAGCAGGTTTTCACTTCCGGGGCCATTTTGAGGGCCTAAATGAAGTTTTTTCAAGATCGAGGTTCTCAATTATATTCAAAGGCATGATTGAGCCCCCAAAATGAATCTCCTCGATGATACCTTTCCAACAAGCTATCACACGCCTAAAACAGAGATCGTATGCAAAAGTTACCACCCCGAGAAGTTGATGCACCAACTTACCCAAACGGGGCCCACATGACTTTTGGCGCTTCATATCCTAGGGTTAGGTTTTTGGATGTCTAGGAATTTTGGCATTTCTGATTCTGGTAAAAAGGCCTCCAGAGCCTCATTGTAACCATCTTCTTTCGAATGCGAGTAGCCATCACATCTCTTCTCAGAGATAAGCTGCCACCATTCTAGCAAGTCTTTCACTCTGTATTTTTACAGTCTCTGTGCATTTCTCTGATCAATAGAAATCGTGTATTAATGTATATATATGTTTATGGTTGTATCTCTGATACATTTCTGTTATATTATTGAATATATGCAATATCTCTATGCATTTCTTTATTATATCTCCACTCTCATTTCGTGCCGAAAATAATCCGGATCAGTGGTATCAGAGCAGGCTGCTCTTGTTCGTTTTTTTCAGTGCATGTCCCTGACGAGGTCCGAGTATAAAAAGTTGGGTATCGATCTTGTCTCTCTCGAGGAAAATCGCTCTCACACACCCAAGAAAACCTCAATGGCGGAAGAAAAGAAAAATGATGGAGCAGACGATCCTATCAGTTTGTTGCTTGAGCAAGCTCTCACGCGATAGAGGGATGAAATGATGGAGAATTTTTCCCACATCCTTCAATGCCTACCGATAGCATCAGGCACATCTTCATCAAGCGACCACTTTGGAGGCACCTCGCCTTTCAAGGTACAGGTTAATTTTGATATTCCCGTATTTGAAGGTCAAATAGA
>ML785799.1:473450-488629 GCA_009831015.1 Picea engelmannii | reverse complement strand
GGTGAGTTGGGAGTGAGGAAAGGGATCTATTTATACTTGGAGAGGCAAACTCACCCCTCTTGGATTAATGCCAAGTGTCCACCACCAAGCACAAGATGAGATCCCAAGGCTAGGGCACACCATCTATGGTTTAGATCATAGATATAGGGTGTAGATTGGTGTGGGAAATGTTGGGATCATACAAAAGAGTAGTCTGAGTCTTAGGGGATGCGTGCCAATGGAGAAAAGGAGCTCAACCATAAAAAAACGAATTTTTCTTGGAGATCCACAAGAGGGGGGCATAACTCTCCTTGGAGGGCGCACCATTTGGGGGAGAGGAGAGGAATTAATGAGGGAAGGGGAGTGGAGAGGCATTGGGATGAAGAAAAGAGGTAATGGGAGGCTAGGAAAAACATGCCAAGAGATAGCATAAGTCTCCCGTTGATTTTTTTTATCATTTTTTACTTTTTGGAGACTTTCTAGAAGGAAGGCACACCACTCTAGAAAAAGTGACGTTTTTTTTCTTTATGGCTAGGTGGGGGGGTGATGTGAGGGTTGGAAAAGGTTAGGAAAGGTTAGGAAAAATCTCTCTCACCTTTATCCATCTTTACATCATCCTTTTAACTCATTTTTAAAAATTACATTTTTGCCATGTTTGGACTTTAGCCATTAAAATTGTTGTTTTTGACTGACTGACACTCCGGGTGGACAAACCCATAGCAGAAGTTGTCCGACTGAGATGAAACTTGGTGTAGGGGTGTAGGGGGTGCTATTCCATTTATTTTGAGCACAAATACCCCTATAAAAAATCCAAGGACCTAGATTTTACAATTTTTTCTCAAAATTAATTATTTAATTAAATAATTAAACCTCCAAACTTAGGGAAATTTAATTAAAAATTAATTAATTAAAAAAAACTATACTAGACTCGACGGAATTCTGCGAAACTTTCTAAGATGTCTTGCATGTTCATTTACAATGATTCCCTACAATAGTTACCAAAACATAAGCCCACTAGAACGTTGTTCACCACTTTGGAGGTATTATTGCAAGTGTGAGGGAAAAACTCAAGGGAAATCAATAAGGCTGAAAAGCCCAATTGATAACCTGAGGATAAAAAACCCTCTATGAAAATAACTCTCCCAGTGAATCGATCCCAAGGTAACTGATGTAGACATGACTCATGCAGACCTATTACATTATTGACCCACACAGGAGTGCAGAAATTCCAGTTACAAAAAGAAGTGTTGGAGCCAAACATGCCATGTAGAACCAAAGGTCTTCAACAAATTTGCATCTAATGATGCATCTCTTCATGACACATGGAGTTGACCACCTATGTTGGAGAGACAGTCAATAATATGTATTAGTATAAAACTAATACATCATCATGACAACACGAGGCTAGTCACATCATCACAGCATGAGGCTGGCACACTACACAACAATTAAGCTGGAATCACAACACAACAATTAAGCTAGAAACATAGTACTAGACTGGCTTTACATCACAACAATTAAGCTGGAAGCACAATACTAGGTTGGCATATCTCAACACAACAATTAATTTGGAAACACAATACTAGACTGACTTTACGTCACAACAATTAAGCTGGAAGCACAGTACTAGGCTGGCATATCTCAACACAATAATTAAGATGGAAACATAGTACTAGACTGGATTTATGTCACAACAATTAAGCTGGAAGCACAGTACTAGGATGACATATCTCAACACAACAATTAAGCTGGAAACACAGTACTAGATTGTCTTTACATCACAATAATTAAGCTAGAAGCACAGTACTAGGCATATCTCAACACAACAATTAAGCTAGAAACACAATACTAGACTGGCTTTATGTCACAAAAATTAAGCTGGAAGCACAGTACTAGGCTGGAATATCTTAACACAACACTACTCCCCCTTTCGAGGGAGGTCCTTTCAGACTATACCAATCTTATCTCGAAAGTGCTCAAACTTTACATGAGATAGAGGCTTGGTCAACACATCGACAACTTGTTCATCCTTGCTAACATATTGGAGCTTTATGGCTCCTCTCTACACCATGTCACAGATGTAATGATATCGGATCTCTATGTGCTTCAACTTGTCATGAAATATAGGATTTTCTGTCATCTTTATGCAGCTCTGGTTGTCACATAGGATCATGGTTGCTTCCATCTCTAGGTCGAATAGACCAGGCAATAACTTACGAAGCCATATAGCTTTGTAACTGGAAGAACACGCAACAATGTATTATGCTTCCCTGTACTGAGAGCAATGCTGGATTGCTTCCTACTCTTCCATGAGATCATGGCTGGTCCCAAACTAAAACAACATCTTGAAGTTCTCTTCCTGTCAGAGACACTTCCAGCCCAATCTTAATCAGTGTACCCACTCAGTGTGAAATCATGATCTGCATCATAGCTGAGGCCACAATCTAATGTACCCTTAAGGTACCTCATCACATGTTTTGCAACAACTAGGTGAACATGTCTAGGTTCTACCAGAAACTGACTCAAGGTGTTCACGACAAAATAGATATCTGGTTTGGTGTTCATCAGGTTCATCAGTGATCCAATGATCTGTCTATACAATGTGGCATCAATCAATTTTGACAAAGTGTCGACCAGTAGCTTCAGCTTCGTTTCCATGGGTGTATTCATGGACTTCCACTCTAACATGTCGAGTCTCTTCAGGATTTCGACTACATACTACCCTTGGTTAAGGAAGATTCTCTCTGGGCTCTACCATACCTCAAGACCGAAGAATAATGCATTAGGCCAAGGTCTTTCATCTCAAATTCTGAAGTGAGCTTCTTCTTACATTCGGTGATGAGATTTTCTTCTCCAGTTAAGAATAAGTCATCCACATATAGCAACAATATCACTGGCTCATCGTTCATAACCTTGAAGTAGAGGTTAGAATCTTCTTTACTCTTGGTAAAGCCCAAGCTCATAAGAAAATTGTCTATCCTACCATACCAAGCTCTAGGGGCTTGCTTCAACCCGTACAGAGCCTTCAACTTGAAGACATAAGTCTTCCTGTCTTCAACTTCAAGTCTTTAAGGTTTCTCTATATACACTTCTTCTTTGATGACAACATTTAGGAAAGTTGTCTTTATGTCCATCTGGTGTAACTTCCACTTCATCTTAGCTACAAGGGTTATTATGGTTCTGATCGAAGTGTATCTAGCTGCAGGAGCGGATGTCTCTTCATAGTCAATGCCTTCCTTTTGAGAAAATCCATGATCAAAAAATCTTGCTTTATACTTCTCAATACTTCCATCAGCATGATGTTTTATTTTGAAGAGCCATTTGGAAGATACCACATCCTTGCTCTTCGGTCTGGGAACTATTTTCCATACATCGTTCTTTATTATGGATTGGTATTATTCTGTCATGGCATCTACCCATTCTTTCTTCTGAATGGCTTCTTCAAAGCAGGTAGGCTCCTTTTCTAGGAGATCACACATCAAATCCATATAATTGGAGAAGGGCTTAGGTCTCTTCACCTATCTCGTGGTTCTTTCGGGAACACCATATTTCTCTCCATCTTGAATAAGCTCCCTAGCCCAAGCAGGCTTTCTCTTATGGGAGATCGTCATCTGAGGAGGTTCTTGAAATTCTACTATGTCATGATATTCTAGAATTTCCTCATCAGGGGAAGTTATGACTTCCCTCACTGGTTATGCAACTCTAGGAACCTCCCTCACTGATTCTGCAACTCTGGGACCTATAGGTTCCTCTTCATATACTTCTTCAAGATAGCATCTTCTCGATTCCTTGAGCGTTGCATCTTCATCAAAGGTCACATCCCTGCTGATCTCAATGTGATGGTGACCTAGTATATAAATCCTGAAGGCCTTGGAGACCTCACAGTATCCCACAAATACTCCCTTCTTTCCTGAGGGTTCCAGCTTGTTCCTCTTCTCTTTCGGAATATGTATAAATATTGGGTAGCCAAATATTTTGAGATGGCTTACCTCTGGCTTCTTTTCGGTGAACATCTCTTCCGGGGTCTTGAACCCAAGTGCACTATGGGACAATCAGTTTTGTACATATACTGTTGTCATTGTTGCTTCTGCCCATAAGCACATTGGAAGATATTGATCATGGATCATGGTCTTCACTGCTTCCATTATCGTTCTGTTCTTTCTTTCTGCCACACCGTTTTGTTGAGGATTGTAGGGAGTGGTGAGCTCCCTCTTGATCCCGACATCTTTGAAAAAGTTCACAAAATCTTTTGAGGTGTATTCTCCTCCATTATTTGACCTGAGTATATTGATCTTTCTTTCAGAAAGATTCTCTATCAAGGCTTTGAATTCCTTGAATTTACTGAACACTTCATCTTTTGATTTCAAAAAGTAAACCCAGGTCTTATGAGAATAATCATCAATAAAAGATACATAGTATACATACCCACTAATGGAGGATGATGGCATTGGGCCACACACATCTGAATGAATGAGTTCTAAGACTCCTTCTACTTTGATGTCTCTCTTCGGAAAAGGGTTCTTGATGTTCTTCCCTTGTGCACATCCATTTCACACGCCTACATGGTCAACCTTGAGTTCTAGTAGACCTGTGACTACTTTGCATATGTATGGTAGCACCTTGTAGTTGATGTGGGATAATCTTCTATGCCAAAGTTCACATGGATTCTCAATGGTGTAGGTCATGGTAGCTTCTGAGTGACCCTTTAGCTTATACAAGCCACCTTATTCTTTTCCAATGACGATTGCTTCTTTCGTGGTTTCTCCTTTATCCCACATAAGAACTTCTCCATCTATAAAGGAAACTTTGAAGCCTTTCTTTTCTAAAGCTGAAATGGAGAGTAGGTTCTTTGTCAAACCTGGTACATAGAGTATGTCCTTCATCTTCATTGAATTCCTTGAGTTAAGCTTGTAGTTTTATTCTCCGACTCCCTTGATAGGGTATTGATAATCATCTCCAAGTGTCACTTTTAGAGAAAAATTCTTTTCTGAAATGCAAGAGAGAATATCTCTTTGTCCTGTCATGTGCTTGGACGCACCACTATCAATAAGCCAAGTGTCCTCTCCAGGTGTTACCGATCCTAAGAGGGCCGAATTTAAGACAGTCTTTAATTTGTTCTCTTAACATCTCTTCATCTTCAACTGCATGGGCATGGTGCCTCTTATTTTTCCTCTTGTATTCTTCTCATCTGGATAGACAATGTCTCGCAATATGTTCCATCTTGTCACAATGGTAGCATTGGACAGATGAGTAATCTATTTCCTTTCGTTGTCCTTTCTTCTGGAATCTCTTTGGTTGAGATTCTTTATGACTGAATTTGTTTTGGGGGTGAGACTCTTTATGAGTTTATTTCTGGAAGTAAGACTTCTTTCTTCCTCCTTTAGTGTGAGTAGCTAGGGCTTGATCTTCATCTCTTTCTAGTAAAGCCTCTCGGTTAGCTACTCTTGTTTCTTCTTGAATGCATTCTTCCCATAGATCGTCAAATTTTAGTTTCTCTATTCTGGCACAAATCATTTGGATTAATGCATCCCAAGGTCTTGTGAGACCATTAAGGGCCGTCATTATGAGTTTGTCTTTGTCTATGGTATCTCCAATTTCTTCTAACTATTCTTTGAGTTCTGATATTCTGGAGAAATATTCTTGGATTGATTCTCCTCTCTGCATCCTTGTATTCTTGAGTTGAGTTCTTAGATTCATCTTTTGGTTTATGTTCTTTCCTTCATATAGTCTGTTTAGGGAATCAAACATTTCTTTTGGAGTCTTATTTGATGACACATAAGAAATCAGGTGATCTTTGATTAAATCTGCAATGATTCTTTTGGCCCTGATCATGTCCTTTTGGTGCTTTGCTTTGTCTGCAGCATCAATGGGTTTTGGTACTTCTTCTTTGACAAATCTTGCTAGGGCATTCTCTTCAAGAATGAGACCAATCCTATACTTCCAGGCACAGAACTTTTTCACTCCTTCCAGCTTGTCAACAAGCTTAGTGCTTGCCGACATCTTTTAACTGGAGCTAGGAAAATGTCCAAAAATGAAAATTCTCAAAATTAAATTCTGAACTTACCAGGAGGTGTGCTTGTTTGAGGCGAGTAGCCTGGTGTGTTTGGATCTGAGAAAATCCAAATTTTACCCCTCCAAACTTGATCTGCAGATTTTTGGATTGGTGCCTCTGGTTTTCTGGCACTTTTGGTACTCTGGTTTTCTGGTACTTTGTGAAAACTAGGGTTTCACTTTTTGGGAATCTAGCCACTAAAAAGTTGCGCTGAGGATGGCAAAGCGATCCTTGAGGAAGAGCACACTTTTCTAGATGGATTTAGGGCTGAAATACTTCATCAACAAAAAGCACTAATTTGCATGTACAACAATAGTGACGTTTTTCACTTTCGCTTGCGAAAGATTCTCTCTTCAGCTTAGCTCTGATACCATGTTAAGGCTTAAGCTATTATTAGAGTTCTTTGCATTTCACTAGATAACAATATCATAGATAGGATCATTGAGAAATACACAATCACAAGAGACACATCATTTATCCTGGGAAACCCTCATGGGAGAAAACCGAGCAAAACTTCCTTATTATAGATAGCCAATACAATGCCAAGAGATATCTCAAACAAATACAGAAAGTCCACTCCCAAGAATGTGCCTCTCTCTCTCTCTCTCTCTCTCTCTCTCTTCTCCAACTGAAGCTCCGAAACTTGCTTCTCAATGAACAAATGAGTGTGTGTCTAAATGAGGCACTAGCCTCCTTATTTATACAACTTTGGTACGTGTGGGTGGAGGTGTCTCTTCATCGGCAGGGCCGACTTCTTATTCTGCCTATTACAATTATGTTTTGATGAATCCGCAAAAGGGGATTTGGTCTTTTACAATAGCTGACATGATCAATCCGCAATAGGGGATTTATCTAATGAATAATACATCAATAATAATTAGAATACTCTTTGCAGTTACGTTATTTCAACACTCTCTGATGTTGATCTGATGATATCCTGACCGCAGGTTAATCTTGGTGAAGAAAAATTCCCCATGTAGCTCTTCCTTCAACTCATCTATGCGCGGAATGGGGTATTTGTTCTTGATCATTTTCTTACTTAGAGCTCTGTAGTCAATGCACATCTTCAATGTGTCATCTTTCTCCAGTACCAGAACAGTTGAAGAAGCAAAAGGACTCGTGTTGGGCCTGATCTGCCCCATCGCAAGCAATTCTTTGATTTCTTTCTCGCTCTCGTCCTTGAATATCTTGGGGTGCCTATAGGGTGTGATGATCACCGGTGTAGCCCCTACCTCCAACTCAATAGTATGATTGAACCCCCTGTCTGGTGGTATCGGTGCAAACACTGGCTCATACTAACTTAGAAGCTTTCTGATCTTTGGATGGCAATGTTCTTTTCCCTTTGAGTTCTTCCGGGTGGTGATCAAACACTCTGTTGCATATGCTACATCACCGTGATGGAAGATCCACTCCATCCTCTTCAGTGATACTTCCCTGGGTGCTCTTATAGACATAACTCTTAGTACCACTCTCGATCCACTGGTGTCTCTGAAACTCATGGTCAACGTTTGATAGTTGAACCCAATCTTTCCCAATGAATATAGCCAGTGTACCCCCAACACTACACCTGTATCTGATAGGTCAACTACATAAAAGGTATTTGTCATGGTGTAGTTTCCTAGCTTGATCTCTAGGTCTAGGACCATGTCCAAGCATCTCATAGTGTATCCATATGCCACTGTCACGGTGAACCCCTCAAATTCCTCAGTGCGTAACCCTCTTCAGGCTACTAAGGATGCATTTATGAAATTGTGGGTGGCCCCACAACAACTAGACTTGTCATGCACTACCCTTGTATAAGGCCCTTGAGCTTGAGAGTGTTATAACTGGGTACTCCGGAAATGGTTGCTATGGTTCCCCCTTTCACCTCTCTATGAGATTTTGTCTCCTCCTTTGGCTATGTCTATGTCTGTATCTAAGGTTTCTTCTGATCCAGCTCTGGCTCATGTGTAGTCTCATCCTCTAAATCACTGTTTGTCTATGCCTTGATATGCTCATCCTCCTCCTCACTGCCTAATTCCACCTCAATGTAGTGGATTTGTCCCATTCCAATGCATCTATGCCTTGGGACCCAAGGGTCTCTGCAAGAGAAGAAAATCTTCTTCCTCATCAACTCTCATCTGATGTCATCATCTAGCTTCGGCTTACCCTTCCATTCCCTTTGAGTATTTTTCTGATCCCTGTCTCTTTGTGGTACAAAGGGTTTGGTAAAGGTTTTGTGTTTTAGCACCGAGTCCCCCATGTCTCTAGTGCACACAATGGCCTCCTGTAGGGTGTGAGGCTTGAAATCCTTAACCGAGCCCCACAATGGTTCTGTCAATGCCTCGGTGAACAACATCACCAATTTGTTCTCTGAAATATTTGATACGACCACTGCCTTCCGCTGGAACTCTGTGATGAAGGCCTCAATTGACCATGAGTGTCTCAACTGTGTAAGATCCTTGAAATGGAATTTTGGATCTCTCCTATCAAACCTCTCCATCAACCTCTCGGTGAACTCCAAACATGAGGTAATGTGGTTGTGACCCAAGGTCAAAAACCCATTATACCCCCACTCGTGGGCCTCCCCATCCAAGTGCAAGGTGGAAAAGCTAATAGGTTTTGACTTTGTCATCAGGTTGAGCTTGAAATATGTGTCAAGCTTCTGCACCCATGCCTGAACTAAGCATCGTGATAACCCGTTGAAAGTAGGAATATTCAACTTTCCCACTTTATTAATGAAATCCATGTTTTGAGTTTGTGCATTGCCCCTTTGTGCCTCTCGGGGTCTATTCTGATACCTAATCGAACAATAATCTAGAAAACTTATGTCTGCCTGGAACTCTGGTCCTAGTGCCAAATAATCTCTCTTGTACTCCCCAAATGGGTCTTGTGGCACTGCCTGCCCCTATATTGGTTTTCATCCTTCCTGCCCTAGCTATCCTAGTGGTTGTACACCCTAGAACCGTGGATATAAATGTCGGGGAATCCTCCCAAACGATGTATAAGCACAGATAGGTGAAGGATGTCCACTCTCTCCCCCCTGAGATCCACTGGAGCCACTATCCCCACCTCCCTAGTGTCCTCCGGAACCACTCGCTCCTACTGCATTGGCACCTATAGTTCTCACACTCTGTTGGATCATATGTGTGTTGATGGCCATATGTGCTATGGCGTTCATCATATCCCACTATCCTCTAGCTAGGTTATTCAAGATGGCTTGTGTACTGTCATAATGTGTCTCAGGGCCTTTCCCCCTGCCCTCTGGTGTCTCACGTCTGTCACCCATAGTCCTCTCTATGTATGCCTTTGTGTCAGAGTTGATTTGATCCTTGTCCTCCAACTCTGGCTTTGTATCTGACTGAGTGTGGAAGGGAGTGTAGTCCCTTCTGTTTCTGTCTCTTTTGTCTCTACTATGTCCTCTGCGGTACTGAATGTACTCATTCCCAATATGTCCTTGGCCCTCTGGGTATTTTTCACCTGTTTTGGGAATCATGGGGTCATGAGAAGCACTTCTTCACAGTCTGGCAGGAAGAAGGCTCTAATACCACTGAAATATCCCAAATCTGGTGGAACCGGATATTAACTGTTGACTAGTGTTTAAGCTCTTGGATTTGATACTCTGGGGATTTCTAGACGAGTTTTAGTTACTTGTTTAACTTTCTTGGTGATTTTTGCATGTCTGTGTCATATAAAAAAGGGTTTGAGTAGTATATATGATACATGCATAATAAGGAACCAACACAATCACAATAGCTTGTATTATATGGAAAAAGTAGGAAATACAAATGATATACTGAAAGAAAAGAACTAATCATCAGCTAGATCTCATGAATCATCACTAGAATACAATGCAACTAATATAAAATACCCTTGATCAGAAGATATGGATAGATCTGCACATGCACGGATGGATCGACAACATGCAGCTCCGGAAACTCACAGTAACTGTTGCAAATGAGTGATAAACTTGCCCTGATGGCTATGATCAACCGATCAGCCTAAAAAATATCTCAAAAGATGCTTCCTTCCCTCACATCTCCTCCTGGTAACTGTCGAATTGAATATTGTTCCACTATGGATCAAACTGGACTCCGGATGGGACCCCCTGAGGGTTTGCGCCCCTCTCCTGGACAACTGATGCACCCCAGTGATTCCACCATCAGAATTTTTCGATATATGGCTCAAACTGAGCTCCCTGCTATGCTCTGTACTGGGTTGGAAGGATTTCTTCAGTTCTGGACCGGTGAACTCTTTGGATCCTTGAAGGTGCTTCTCTGGAAGTTGTGCCCTAAATGACAAATTGGTGAGCCCTGGTGGATTCCTCCGTCAAAATCAGACAAGTGATACCTCAAATGAAGTGCCCTATGTCCCTCTCAACTAGTTCAGAAAGATCTGGCTGGATCTGACCTGATCTTGACAAGTTACTCAAAACTATCTCTCAAACCCCCTGTGCCCTCACTGGCTGCAATGCACATTAACTGAACTGGGTCTGAATACTCCTGATATGGCACGGTGAAATACCTGGATGGTATCTCCAATAGTCTAGGGTGTGTCTTCCAACACTGAAACTGATTTGGGTGGTGGTTTCCTCCAAAAATCCACAAAACATCAAAGAGGTTGACTTCCTCCTTTGGAACCTGTTCTCAACTCAAAATCATAACATAATGAGGATTTAGGTTGAATTCCTCTTCTTATACCTCACTCAATCTAATTCTCTGTTGACATCACTTAAGTTAGGCACCTTTCCTCCTAAGTCAAATGATTAATTAATTAAGTCACCCTCTCAACACCTTTTTCTTCTATTTCTCCGTTGACTTTGGCTTAAGTGATTTTTCCTATGCTTTTTGGCTTAATTCATCGTTTAGCCATTTATTCACCCTTATTTCTCCCTTTGTTCCTTGTTTGTGCCTGACTATAGTCTACAAGAACAAATAGCCTACTAAGTCACTCCTTGTTGGCCTATTCTTGGGAACGTGACATCACATGAATCTATTTTGAAGGAGGAGGGCATGCTAGGGTCCTACTGTAACTTCCTTACGTAGGGGTACTTAGGAGTCTATTAAATAATATACAGGTTTGTCCTCTTTGAGTAAGGCCCATTAGGTAGTTAGTATGTGATTAAATAATGCAAAAGGGTCAATCCTTATGCAATAAGGTCTGCTAGGTTGTTAGGGTTTGTTTAGTGAGAAACTATTTATAAAGGTAGGAAGCTATGTAATGTTTTGTCAAGGATTAGTATTGTATTGGAGGTCTTCTCGGTTGGAGGTTTTCCCTTCAAAGAGGAAAGTGAATGTTGCCCACCTATTGGAAAATCAATAAAGGTTTTTATTTTGCAAGTGCCCTCCATCTGATGCTTTATCAACAGCTTGAGTTGAGACACCTCAGAGCTAGAGGAAAGGTTGGTTTTCAACCCACCTATCAAAGCATTGATCACATTCTCACACTTCAGGCCATCATTGAGGATGCATGGCATCGCTCTTTGAAACTCTATCACTGCTTCATAGACTTTTGGAGAGTCTTTGACTCAGTTCCATGAGAGGCTCTATTCCATATGCATAGAGATATTGGTGTTTCTGAGACTCTCCTAGTAACAATCATGCACCTATACAAGTTTGTTATGGGTCATCTCTACACAACACATGGATCGTTAGATTTTGTTAGGAGTACTATTGGGGTCAAGAAAGGGTGCTCACTATCTCCCTCCTTGCTTGGGATTCAAATCACTAAGTTGGAATCATTTCTTCATGAACATATTGAAGATGGAAATGGGTGCCTCCTCCACCATGTTTTGATTTCTACTATTCTTTTTTTTGTTGATGTGATCCTCTTCACATCTTCCTTGGAGGGTTTGCAAAGATTGTTAGTTGTGTTGGCCCTCTTCTATGACCTTCAATGGTTGATGATCAACCTAGGTAAAACCAAGGTTATGATTTTCAACGAGTCATAAAAGGTCTTCTCAAGTTACAATTTCTTCTTTAGAGGGGAAGAGATCAAGATCACGAGTTCTAACACATACTTGGGGATTTAGTTCTTAAGGCCTCATTTTAGTTTGAGACATTCTCTCCAACCCAACTCACTAAAGGATATGAATCCTTAGGTATTCTCAAGAGATAATGCTTCTGATATCACTTCCAATACATCTTGTCGAAGACGTCTCTCATGGATTCCATTATTTGGCTCACAATTCTCTATGGTTCAGAGGTTTGGGGGCCTTTTTTGTTGGAGTCTGACTGGGAAATGGTAGAGAGTGTGCAACCCTTTCTCCTTTGATGCTCCGTCAAATGTAAGCAAATAGTCTCCACACCTATCATGCTTGCTCAGTTTGGTACCTGCCCCTTTTTCCTTGAGACAGTTTTCAACCTAGTCTCACTCCCCCATCATGTTTGGTCCTATTCAAACTTGGTGGTGGAGTGTGACCAATACCCATACCTAACCTATTGTTTATGAAAGTCCATCGCTTTGGTTAGTCCCTTTGGATGAATTTGTGGTCGGTTTATGAGGGTTTCAAATCATTCGGTGTCTGAGGGCATCTTGATAGACGACCTCCCCCTCATTTACATATTCACTTGATGCGCCTGGTCGCCTCATACCTACTAGGCAAGAGTTAAACATGATTACTTGGGATAGCATCTATAGGTAGTATGCATATATCACTTGGACAGATCCACTAGGCGGGTTACACCCGAAGATGGCCCTTTATGTAGACCATTTCATGAGATGAGGGATGGACTTATTGTTCGACCTTCATACACCGTCCTCATTGGATGCATGCTCTTCCCCCTAGAAAAATTAAGGGTGGGTTCACATAGATTTTGGGTGGAGGTAGGGCACCATATCAACTGGTTATATAGGATCTACCAATTGTGCCATCTTTGGGAGATTGAGATTGAGGAGCATTTCATTTTTTGCTATCCTCTCTACTACAAGATCCAAGGGTGGTTCACTGCCTATTTAGGGAGTCATAGGTACTTTCTAGTTTCTTCTAACATGTTTCTTAGCTATTTACATGAAGGAGACCCTCATATTTTGGTCCTAGATTATTTCGCCTCCTCCTAGACCAACCTCCTACCAGATCATCACTTCTTCCCAGTGTTCTCATCTACCAAGGGTACCAAGAGACAAATCACTAGTAGGGTGGCCCCTGGTTCTAAATCAGTGCGATCTTGAGGGGCTATCCCTACTTCTTAATGACACCAACAACATAGTTGTTCCATAACCCACACTAGCAACGAGGAAAGGCCACCCATGCCTTAATGGAAAGCAACATTTTCTACACAATAGTACAATTCATAGTCTAGTTTATCTTCCACCTCCCCTTCTAGACAACATTCTATCTAGAGATTCCTTTATTTGGTGATGTTAGGAAAGCAAATACTACTGGACCCCAATTTTCTCTCACTCTTAGTATTTATGATTCCGGGTCCATTTCTCCCATATTTATTTTCAGCTATCGGAGCTTTGTTTAGGTTTTATCTTAGTGCAGTACCTCACTTTATTTTACTTACTTTCTGTGCCTTTTGCTTTATTTAGGAGTTGTCTCTATACTCCTATGTATTGAAACGTGTACTCAGTTGTCCCATTGACCTACTTTTGTGGTCATTTATTTGACATTAATAATATATCTTACCTTATCCTATCTCTTTTATTTCCTGTAGTTTGCATATCTTTATAGATTTCTCTTAAATTCTATGTATCTTCCATTTGAGTCCACTACATTGAGGTAGAATCCTGATGCATCAATGGGGTTTTGGAGTGTACTCTTCCATTGATCATCAATCAACTTCCATATCAATAATCATTTTCCTAATCGTTCTCCCCCCTTGTTCTCATACAAATAGCTTCCATGGCCATGTTATCGCGTAAATTGTAGGTTGGGCAAAGCCCGACCCAACCCACAAGATGGTGATAACTAAGGGAAGAAATAACCACTGTCACCTTAGATAGGTACTCCCGTCACTTTAGAGGTGAAGTGATCACCTCACGGGGGGAATCTCCTGTGACCCTAGGGGGAAATGAGATGGAAAGTGGTACTTATGAATGGATTCCCCTATAGGTCAAGCTGCTAGGTGGAAGAACGCTTGGAAATGAGTCTCGGTAGTGGGAAATGGTTGCCAAGAAGTTTAAGAACCTATGGATGATGATAGTACCTTCCCGAGTGTTAAGAACCAAATATCAATATAGCATAGAAAATCCTCAAAAAAAGTATTCAATGCCTTGAAAAAGAGATAATTTCAGAAAATAAGCCTCTTCGAGGGGGCAACCTCCTTTTACCCCACTTAAATTTTCAAGTAAAAGATGATTCAAAATGAAAATGTCTCCTTGGTATATATAAGAGACTAGGAGGTATAATTAAAACTAATGGCCTAAAGCCGACATAAATAAAATAACTAATATAATATGCCCCAATTAAGGGGTAATGAACCAATATTAGGGCTTAACATGCCCCTCCCCTTGAGACAAGTGTTGTCCATAATGCTTGAGTAAATCTGGATGCCTCTGTATAAAATACTCATCTTCCCAAGTGGAATCTTCAGTCGGTAATTTCCTCCATTTAATGAGCTACTCTGAAATGGATCTATTCCTCAGCTGGCAAATTCTTCTGTCAGTGATGGCTTCAGGCTACAATATGATTTTTCCTTCCTTGTCAAGTTCTAGCAATATAGTTTGAACTGGGATCTTGTCACCTATAACCTTCTTTAAGCATGAAACATGAAAAACTGGGTGTACTCATGAAGATGGAGGCAGCTCCAATTTGTATTGCATAGTACCAATCTTTTGCAACACCTTACAAGGGCCATAGTACTTTGGTTATAATTTGTTATCCTTATTGGCTTGCTTGAGGGACATCTGTTTGTATGGTTGTAGTCTTAAAAATACCCAATCCCCTACTTCAAAACTTCTTTCACTACGATGTTGATCTGCTTGTTGTTTCATGTAATTCTGTGCCGTGGTCAGGTTGTCCTTTAAGATTTGGAGAACTTGTTGTTGATTCTTGATGTGATATTCCATTGCTTGAACCTTACATTTTTCTTTTAGAGAAGAAGTGATGGAAGGAGGGTGGCATCCATAAAGTGCCATAAATGGTGTCATTTTTGTTGCAGTATGAAAGGAAGTGTTATACCACCATTCTGCCAAGGGTAACCATTTGAACCATTGTGTTTGTTTA
>ML785799.1:435923-449613 GCA_009831015.1 Picea engelmannii | reverse complement strand
GTTGGATATTCAATGTAGTCAAACGACCAGTGTAACCAGTCCAACAATGTCCCACGATACCTACCCTTGTGCTTCATTATAAACCAAAATAGTGATAAATTAAGCATAAAAATGTCATGAGTTAGAATATATATCATATCATCGGAAATCTCAAAGTCTATCTCATGGAGGCGGGTGGGAGGGGTAAAATCCTGCCAAGTCCATCTCTGGGGAAAGTACTCAATCCGCTTTAGGAAAGGGTTAAGAAAAGTCCAAGGTTCATAACATTGACTCAAAAGGTCTGCACTCTGGCTACCTAAGATGTTATCATACTGTGAAGTCTGTGAAGGGATTGACAAAGATCTAGTAGACGACTGGCAAACTATCAAGGGAAAGTTGATAAACTGAGACAACAAACTTACAATACCCAACCAACCCTTGGAGTCTAGTGTTTGCCTAAGAGGAAACTCAACATTAAAAATATACTTCCCAGCTACACCTTTTATGGAAAAGCACAGTAAAGTAATAATAGGTAGCTGGAGAAAAAGGTCATGAGAATCCTTCTTTAGGCAAAAATGATCTTTATCAATCCGAGCATAGTGACGGTTGATAGTCATCTTCATAGGGTAAATCTAATTGCTCGGAGGATTACTCATCAAAGGCCTCAAGGTAAGACCAAAAATCATTAGGCAAATATAGTACTTGGTCAACCTTGGGTGTTTGTGGAGAGCCAGTAAAAATCTCATCTCCCTGTTGCCACTGGTCAAGAGCAATCTGTTGTGATAATTGTAAGGGAAACGCTTGGAAATGAATCTTAGTGTCATAGATGGGATCCAGGTCATAACCAACTATATCCCACCTACGTCTCCCAACATGTATGAACTCATCAATATTACCAACAATGCCACTATCCGTGTCATAACATGCAGGGTTTGAAACATTTGAAAACTCATTCTCCTCCTCCTCATTTCCTTCATCATAAAGTAAAGCATTATCAAAAACTAGGGGAGGAGGGAAACTTACTATTTCTTCTTGCGTAGAAACTTCGATGACTTTGGTGTTTTCAGCATGCATTATAGTCTCATCCTCGGTAATTACCCCTTCTTCTTCAGTTGTCTATCACAGAAAGTCTAATTCTTTCAGGAATTCCATTCCTCCTTCATTTTTTGAATCATGCAAAAAGGTGTCATTGGAATCCTGATGGAAAGCAACTAACCTCATCTTCCTTTTGTTGTGCAGGAGAAAAGGGCTCTTAGATTGCTTCATCAGAGGGAGGGGCACAGGTTGATACTTCATCATTTTTCTTAGGTTCCATCTCCTCAACCATGTCTTTAGCAATCCAATGTTGAAAGATGGTTTGTTCCCCTTCTTCTTGGAAATTATCAACGAACTTTTTATGGGAAAACAAACTTTCCATACTAAGAGTACCTGAGGTGAAGAGGTCTTTTATCTCGGATAAGGATATGTTTTGTTCAATTCTTGTAGCCATGTCGTAAGCTTCATTGAGCATCCTTGGGTCCCTTTTACTGAGGGGGAAACCTAGGTGTGCCAGGATCGCATGGGTATAGAGATGGACAACACACTCTTCTTCAGGACGATGGATTCCAGGAATCTGCTATAGAGTGCCCTCAAACCTACTCTGGAAGTCAAATAGGGTTTCATTCTCAGTTTGTTTTATATGCTTGAATTTTTTTAGCAGTACTGAGATGTCTCCCAAGATTATGCCCCATTCTTTGGGAAAGAATTCTTCTAGCTGGTTCGTGGAGGTGATGCTAGCATCGGGAAGATCATCATACCATTTTTTAGCATTCCCGTGAAGAGTGGTGGGAAAAATTTTCATCACTACATCTTCGGAATCATCATTGATAGGATGGAGTCCAAAATAAGAATAGAAATTATTCATGTGAAAGTCAGCTCTTTCCCCATCGCTACCAGTGAATTTAGGGAGACATCTTTCTTTTATTGGGGGCATTTGTCGTGGGTATCCAGGGATTTTGATCATGTCTAAAGGATTGTAATTCTCGGGATCCCATTGTGAAGTCATTGTTGGCTTCATCATCAATGGATTCGCCAGATAATTTTCTTGAAACTATCAAAAGATAAGGGAAAACACCCCAGTGGAGTGGCTAGGTAAGCTTGTAAGATAAGGCATCTAGAGGCAAGGCTTACCGAAAAGTGTCGTCTGAGGAGAATTGACTCAGTGTTCCCCGACAATGGAGCCAAAATGTTCGCACAGTTTGTAGCTAGGTCAAAAGGCTAGAAGATAGAGGCCAAAATGGCATAACATGAACCTACCCCACCAGTTCTTTCTATTCAGGGAGGTTAGGCCCAGGGGAGACATCCCCGGTGACTTGGAGTTTTGAAGAGGCTAAGGTATAAAGGTCAAAGTGAAATTCCCTCTTCACAGGTCACCACCAAGAGCAGATAGTCTGGCTAAATAGCCAATAATGAAGTGTAGGCCCAAATGAGAACCCCTGCCCAGACCAAAGCAATAGAAGACTAATACATGTAGGCTATGATTTCAAAGGGTTAGTACTTCATATAACTATTTGATATCAATACATAAGCAATAGATATTGACGAGATCGATGTTTATAAATACAACAATGAAATAATATCAATTCATCAATATATACCAAGATGATGTAGCAATCAATGTGTCAAATCAATCCTTTATTCAATAAATTCTCTTAAACCATCACCTAATTGCCTATGAAGAAAACTTGTTGCATCAAGATGGAATAACCGAGGATGACATCAGCCTTATTAGGGTTAGTAGTTAGTTAGGGTTTCAATTTATAAGAGTTTTAAAGTTTGTTTGACCACTATCACTTCAACGTTGGAGACCTAAGATCAGTGCCTAAGGGTAAATGGAGTCAAATTAAGGGAGGATGCAAAGGTTGAAGGAGAAAAGGTTAAGGACTAGAGGGGAGGGTTCTTAAGTGCTACAATCGCAGGGCCCCAGAAACAAAACCCTAAGGGAAAGGGGCTCTCTCCGTTGTTGCTTAAGCAAGGCCTCGTGCTCTTTCCTCCTTTCTTAGGTTTAACTTGGCAAAACAGCTAGCATAAAAGATAAATCAAGACACGAGAGTGTGGTGAGGGAGAGTGTTGCAAAGGAAAGGCCCTATCACCAAACCCTAGAAGCAGGATGGCCCTAGGTGTAGATAACCTAGGCCTGGGAAGTCTCCTCCTTCTTGACTTTTAAAGGGACGGCTAGCATAGGGGAAGAAGCAATAAGAGTGTAGCAATGGCTAGGCTCTTCCTTCCTTCTTCATTGGCTGAAAATTTCTCTTTCAGGGGACATGAGACAACGACCTACTTGTGTGTTTGTCCCCTAGGGTTTTAAAATCAGAAAAAATTATAATAAATGCAAGAATATAAGACTACAACCATTCAATTAAGCAGTTTTGTAGAAATAACACTTACATATCATGATGAAATAGCATTGGAAACCCTAGTTATAAACATTCCTTCAAGAGAAATGCCAAAAATGCCAAGAAATGCCCTCATTCAACAAGTGCGCCTCACTCAAAGAGAAGAAATACCCAAGTAGGGCACAAAAAATCAGATCTCACTAATGAGTGAGTGTTGTGTTATTGTCAAAATGAGGATAAAACTCCTCAATATATACTGTATCAATGATCTTTAATTAATTTTAGGTCATAAAAATTAGCCGACAAGGCTTTAAACCAAAATCATATTGTTTTTACATTAAATTGTCAAATTAAAACCCCAACTGAGTTGTAATAAAGGTAAAATCCCCTTCAAGGGAGGCGCTAGCCCCTTTTAGGGCAAATGAGACATCCAGGAGAAAAATGTTAGCCCCCTAGGGGCTTCTCGAACATGCCACATGTGCCACTGCTGCCCAGTCTGCCTCCAAGAATGACCATGAAGCTGGATGACATCATGGCAAGGATGGGGATGCTCTGAGCCTTTCAAGGCCAACGTTCCACTGAAAAGGGGTCATTCGCCCTAGGCTGGGCTCTCCCAAAGTGCCTCTGGTGAAACATCCTCTTCTTCTCCGGTGCAAAACCTCGGTCAAACATTGTCCTGTCTTTTCCCCTCTGACAAGGTCTCAACAACCATCTAATGGGATCTTCACCCCCATGGAGGTCCGAACTAATCATCTCCCCATGTGTACCGGTCCAAATGGTACCTATCCGTCGGGAATGTTCCTACACATCAAAAAATATGCCCTCCATGGGCTCATCAGTCACATGGATCATAGCAATGTTAATCACATTTCATCATTAATATTATCAAACATATGCATAAAAACCCTGATATATCATTCAATATCTCAAAGACTCTACAAAAACCTACAATACAAGGTTGAGAAAAAGGACAAGACACCCTACTCGGCAAGTATCCATAAGGAAAGGAAAGTTTCTAAGGGCTTTCATCCAGGCCATGTAAATGAGGTGATGTGGCTAAGGGATGTCTAGACATGTGGGTAGAGTGAGAGCCATGGATGCATGATATTACCTGTGGGTGCCTTTGTAGAAGGCGAGCTATACGTGTCATGGATGCAATTTTTTCCAAGTCGTTTCTTGCCTTTATTCTTTTCTTTATTTTCTTTTTCTTATTCTTTTTCTTTTTATTCAAGGGATAACCAGAGGACACTGCCTTGGCATGGTGACCAGAGCTGACAGTCTTACCCACAAGTACTTTCACAGATATGATAAGGCTGGCTCGTGATGAGACCCCCTTTCCCTTGGCCATGCAACTAAGGTCACTGCCTTGGCGTGGTAACCAGATGGTGGCAATGTCATGCTGTTAGGTACCCATGAACATAATAGGTTGGCTCGTGATGAGACCCCCTATCCTCTTGATTAGGTCCTTTTTGTTATTTTTTCAAGTCCCTCTTGTTTCTTGCTGAGAGGCATTTTATTGCCTTCTCGGGGATCCCTAGGCGAAGCATCTAGAGGTTTTATTTCTAGGATTTTATCTTTTACCAGCTACTTTTACCTTTTGGGCCTTTAGCCCCTTCTTCCCACGAGATAAGGTGCAACCCCTCAAATAGATCATCCTAAGGCCTGGACAAAGGGAATGGGACAGATGAGCGGGAGATAAGATGGAAGAGTGGTAGTATGATGGGGGCGGATGATGGCTCTTCAGAAATCCCCCAATGGAAAACCAAAACCTATGGGTACAGGATTGCTAGGGCACCCAGTCAATCTCCCCAAGCATGGTCAAGTGGGCCAATGTAAGATCCAAGTAGCTGTCAGAGATAAAAGGGATCAGATGCATACATTTAAAGGTTATAATGATCAAAAGTGACACATACCATGATACCTGGACCAATTACCTCATGGAGCAAGAGCCTTCTCCAATACAAGACCAAACCGATGGTGATGGATTTTGTTGATGCTGACAAGACGAATCTGACGAAAGAAGAAAAGAATGGGCCTTCCAGGGCCATGCTCAGGTCAGTCCTACTCTTGGTACTCCATGTTTAGGACCTGTGGGCCTCGAGACATGATCTCCTAGTTATCCCTAGAAATCGGGGATAACATAGCCCACTACCCAATTTTCAACAATCATTAAGGTTGTGACTATGTTCTCCTACCAGAGTCTTTACATAGTTCCTTCACAGGGAACTCCTTCAACATGCAACTTCCATATTGCATATCCATCACAATCTTTGATGGCCTCAACCTTGAGTTAGCTTCAACTTTTTACCAAATATTCCATAAGGAATATAAACATGCATCTTTGTTATGCATCCAAATTATTTATCCACACATATTCCTTGTTTCATTAACTTACATTCATGATGCATTTAACCAATTGCATAATCATAAGCCTATGTGTATCTACCATAGGTATATTTTTCAACTCACGTACATCCTTACATTGAGCTTCCCTCTTCGTTGAGAGCTTGCAATCATTCACATGATATCCACATGGCAAGTTTAATAGACATAATCATAACTATGTCCCCCTTTCCATATCACAACAACCAGCAAGGAGAATTGTTTTCCTCAACTACTATAAAGTTATTCAACAATCCAGAAATACCATCTAGGAAGTTCCAACAGTGCCCAAGGAAACACGACAACTTATCAATATTCTTTTTCATGCCTCAAACCATTTTTGGTTAATAGACATTTTTATCAAGGGAATCTTTTTCTATATTCCCTCTCACTACTACTTGAGCATATCAAACCATACCTTATAAGGATACCATCCACCTATGGATGTCAACATGACCCATTGGTCATCTAGAAGTGCCCCAACACTTCCTTTACCACATTCAGGATCAACATTTCAATAACCATTTTACCTCATTTATCATGAATTTTAATGTCTAATAACATTTGGACTATTTCCTTAAATCCCAAATACAATTTTGAAGTCTATTACTTACTAAGTATTTTAATACAAAACTCCAGAGTATCTTTAGATCATAATTAGTCTTGGGCAGAAAGTTCATCTCCTTCTTTTTTTAAACTTTTGTAGAGGTTCTAGTTGTTTCTGTCTATCCTCATAAAAAAATAGAAGATAGGTTGTACATGTAGATCAATGCTAACCATTACACCCAAAATTATTCCTTTTGTTCGACAATAGCCAGGGACAGAGGTCACTCTCCTCCTCCCACATGAATTCTGGAAGATTAGTTTTCTATCCATCAAGCAAGGGAGGTTATTGTGATTTCACACTCAATCACCCATATTTCTGTAGCTCCATTTATCAGCTTGATTAGAAAAAACCCTGCCCAAAATTTCTTGGACCTAGAAACAAATTTGTTTCTCAGTTCCCTTCAAAACCAAAGAGTTGCACATGTGCTCCCTCTTCAGAAAATGGTCACCAGACCCATTCCTCTTGCTTCCTCAACATCATCAATATTTTACTTATACTGCTATAGTTAGATCATCATTAACCATATGATCCATGACATCACCATATTTTACATCCAATGGTAGACTATAATAAGTATATATGCATGTTATATGCATGCTCTATCTTTGCGATATGTGTTTCAACATATCTTTATGCACCAAGCATTGTACCCATGTCTGCAGTGCAGACGGGTTCCACTTACTTACCTTTTGCATTTTCATGCATAGAACTACCCTTAGTTAATAGGGATTTACACTACTTTAGCACAACCACGAGCTTTTGAACTTGCTCATGTCATTCCACTTCTTCCATGAGGTTCATTCTTAGTCCACATGACTTCTTGTATTTTACAAGGAGGGATTATCCTAGTAGGAAGTTTTTCAGTTATGATAGGTCAAGTAGGTTGATCTCACCTACTTCCATAAGGCCTCTAGACATGGAGGACTGTACTCCCAATGCAAAATCCTTCATTTAATCAATAATTTTAATTAACAAAGGCTTCATTAAGCCCACTTTTAGGCAACTCCTACCACTTATTCAATCCATTTTCCTTCTAGACTTAAGTATTCCTTAAAACATGTTTATGCCATTTGCATCAAAGTTTTATTATTAAATCCCCTCAACATAATCCCACTTTTGAAGGACTGCATATCATTTCCCAAAAGAAATGATAGGCTTCTTCTGCCAGAGTCTAGCGTGATTCAATCTCATTGGGTAAAATCCCGACTAAATTTTACTCTGCATCCTTCTCCTCAAGAAACTTATGTAGATGATTTCCATACAACAATAATACTCTCAACAAATTCATCTTAGCTTTGGTAAACTAGTCTTATGACTATTCTCTGACCCATCCAGGCCTGTGTTTGAATCATGCTCTGCTAGATAGGGTAGGGTAGGGTGCTCTCTCCCTTAAAGTTTTCTAAGAAAGAAAAATCACTTGACACTTTCGTGATCCCAAGTAGGCCAAGTGTTGTTTCTCGCTCAGATATCACTTTGTAACACACCCAACCCCTTATGTATCCTTTTAAGGGATGGGGCATAAGAATTTCCTTTTCTCAATCATCTCAAATCCTTGAAACTAGGATTACATTGCCTTCGATTTGACGATGGTTTTTCAATGACTATAAATTTGTCCAGATCCGAGTTCTAGAACGCAAGTTATGGTCCTTCAAATTTCTTTAGGCCTTTACCGACTAGGGTCTTTCATCGCCATGTGGCACCCACATGGTTCCCTATCACCTATATGCCACCTCATCATAGCATACAAAGACATTCTCAACTAGAGGTCGACGCTTATCTAGCTCTTATTGGCCTATTAATTTAATTAAATATATCAAAGGATCACTTAGGATTATTAATTTTGATAAAATCCTAAGTCTCTAAACTTCGACAAGGTTCCTCATCGTCCTGTTATGAACATACCCCAAAACTATTGAATGTCGAAACTGCGGAGAGGGTACCACCTATATTATGCCTTTCACAAATACAAGTAATTGCAGTACTCCACAATATAATTAATTATTCTTAATGCTTATTATAACATTGGAGTACGAAAAGATAGGTTTGAGCCTTCGACCCTTTTAACTTATTCATTCTATCACCCCAAACATCCAGAGTCTTGAAGCTACGTACTCCCAGAGCATCCACACTTACACATGAATGCAAATTACATACTAAAATAAGGACAGGTAGGTTCGGGCCTTCGGCCATTTATCCCAAGTGTTCCATCACTCAAAACACTGCAATGTCCCAAAGTTCTGAACTCCCATCAACCATTAGATCGAGCAGGCATGATACAGGAGGAATACATTTGGAAGAAGACAAGGGTGACATGTGGCCCAATCAACTAGTGACACATGTCAAGGTCCATTTGGCACATAAGGTCTATGAAAGTCACAAATTGGGGTGACACATGGCACACCTACTATGGGTCCACATCACCCTAGGCGGTGTCAACATGCCACATCACTTTGGCCTTCAACGCTTCGACGATATTCTGATTCACCTACATGCAAACCTCCTGGAGTAGGACTTCATCGAAGTGCTTTACATTATCCTTTCACTAGTTGATCAAACAATTATGAGAGGTTCCCAATGGATTCCCCAGATCAATGACTCATGTTAACTCTCGAGTTCGACGTTCAGGGTTTCTGGCTATTTAATACCTTTTCTCTCCTGGAGTAGTTCAATGTTGAATGACCACGATGTAGATCCAACGGTCAGGGGAAATCCTGAATAACCTCAGATCTATGGCTCGCATTACTTCGTGACTGAGAAGTGGATCGAGGTTTAACAAGGGGATGAATCCCACGATAACAGGTAAATGACTGTCAAATGTCATTCCAATGTCAAGCTACCAATTCGATAGGTCCTATTTTCTGCATTTAGTACACTGTAATATTCATTCACTCCAGAGCTCCAAACTCTCAGAGTCCCGAATGACTTAGCTCCTTTTTTAGTGTAGAAGAGGGTTCCAAGGTCTTGGTCCTATGGAACTTTGTCAAGATCTAGAGGCTACACTCCTAACTCTTAACCAAAATTTTCTTAAGGCCATGGGAATGAGCCCATGGTCACTTGGACGACTGGCTTGAAGGAAGCGCCCTTCGTCTATAGAGCTCAAATTCCACAATAGGAAAGGTAACTCAAGGAAATCAACAGGACTAAGGTAGTCCCGTAGAGTCTATATTGACTCTATGTCTGTGGATTTGGTCCTGGAGTAATCCCTTGAGGATTTTCCAACCAATACAGAGGCCAAACTTGTCATCTTACAACCATTCAAATGTAGCAGTTTACAAAAGAACAATGAGCATTATTATCATCAATTTCACGCGAGGCACATTTAGACACAATAAAAACATTCAACCATTGCATTTCAGTTCAAGTACATAGGGTATATGAAGTACTTATCTGTATTTCAAGTTACAGCTACCAAAGTGACTGTGGGTGTTCGCCTTTCCACCCAGCTATAGGCTCAGAGGAATTCACTCTTAGCACTCTGGCCACCCCTGTGCCAAGCCATGATATCACTAAGGAAACTTCTCTTTGTTTCTCAGGTCTTCTATAAATTATCCGAGATCCTCTCTCTTTATCACAGCCTCTGCGAGGTTTATCATATGCTTCCTCATCATCAAACTTGTGACCTTATTTCTCTGGATAAGGACTGATATCTAGTCTATTAAACCAACAATAGACAATTCCTTTTTCTTCAAAACTCCATTTGTCTGGCAATAATAAAAGTCTCCCTTCTTCCTCATTGAGCTCATGGCCTCCACGGGGTTTATCAGATGCCTTCCCAACTGGATTTCCTCTGTGCAAGGGAGTCCCTTCACATCTATATTGTCCCTCGACACCCTCTCCTTCCAGCATCAGTTTCTTTCCAACCAACACCAAGCCCACAACCCTCTTATGCTCCAGTCTGGGCTTTGGGTCTTCTATGCTCCAGTTCAAAACTCTTCCATGAGTTATCTAATCTTTATATTGCATGTGCTAGTGCATTCCTTTCAGTGATTCTCTTCCTCAAAGACTGAATTCCTCCTCTGGTTCTCTCCTGTAACCAGAATAGCTTAATCTTTTAGTTCTTCCTAAAAATCAAGAGCCTCACGTGCTCTCCTTCTTTTTGAATTGTCCTTAGACCCATTCAGGTGCCTCTGCCCTATTCCACCAGGAAGGTTCTGGAACTATATTTTTCCTTCTGCCAAAAGTAACTCATTCCAATCTATTCTTGCAAGAACGCTACCCTCTGTGGTACTTCGAGCTGACGATTTTATGTCTTCTCAACTATGCGCTCCATGCTTCCATTCATTGGGGTGGTTGGTGGTTCAACCTCCATTCTTTTATCATTAATTGTTTTTTCTTGGAATCAAGATGAGACTCATTATTTCAGCAAGGATAATTGGGTCATTTTGACATAATGAACCCTCTCTATAGTTTCCTCATTCTTTCCTCTAGTGATATCATGGCCAGTACTTTAAGGCTTCACCCCCACAAATAGTTTTTGGAAATCTAAACAATAATACATTTACATTGTTCACATGCCATAAAATGATAATCATAAATAATGATTAATTACAAGTTTGGGGAAACAGGGGTATTATAGAAGAGGGTGGGCTAGAGATTCTAAGGCTTCATTGAACTATTGGAATATAAATGAAGACAATCAAATTCCTAATGGTAAATCATATATCCCTATCATATTTAAATATAATATTTAGAATGACAATCAAATCGTTAATAAAAGAAAGTTGAAATACTAATAGCATAAATTCATCTCGACTCTAGATTTATGAAGTATCAAGCAAGATCCAATTTTCCGAGAACCCTTCTTCAAGTTTTTCTTTCTTTTCACTTGAGATATTTCACTCATATACTATTTAATTATCTCTAGTAAAAAAAAATTGTAATAGATATTTTTGCACATCAAATTGGTTCTTTCTAAAAGAATATAGCATATTATATTTTAAAAAATATAAATTACTTTTAATGAGAACCATTAAATACATAAGTTCGAATTATTTATTAAATTTTTTGTGATTGTATTTTTATATTTTATTTAGACCCTAGAACAGATGTAAATTTATTTTGGTTTTTACATCACATTTATTAAAATAATGTTTTGTTATTAATATTTTATTTAAAAAATGCAACATATCAACTTCATATTGATCTTTTTATATCATTATGGGATAATATTTATTTCTTGGATTGGTAAAAGAGGTGAAGCCATACCTACTAGATAGACATAACCTTAAAAAGTAGAACACTTCATTACCCCATGAGATAGGAAAAACTTTATATACAAATAAAGTCAATATGTGGTAGTGGGACGAGCTTGGATAGAGTGAATCTATAAAGGTTAGCTCGGTTGAGCTTGACCTTGAATTCATGTCATTTATGATGTATGTATGTGCTCGACTGGGTTGAGGTGATCCAAATTATTTTGAGAACGACATGAAGGTAGAAATATAATAGAGATATAACAAGGAAATACATAGAGATATTACAAGGAACACATTAATACAGTATAACTTAAATTCTATTAATAACAGTCTGGAATACAAAAGACTGTAAAATGCAAAGCACACAAGATAACTAGAATAGTGGTAGTTTATCTTTGAAGAGAGATGTGTCGGCTACATTCATTCGCAAGAAGTTGATTACAATGAGGCTCAAAAAACTTTTTTTAACATAAAACATAAATGAGAAAACCCTAAACATCCAAAACCTTAACCCAGAAAGATGAAATGCCAAAAGGTTTGTGGGCCCCGATGGGGTAGTTGATACGTCAACTTCTCTAGGGTGTAACTTTTGCATATGATCTCCATTTTGGACGCTTGATACCTCGCCGGAAAGCTCTAGCTGAGGAGTACACATTCTGACCAGCCCAATACATCCAACATAAATCTATTAGGTGTTTCCACATCAAAAAACATCATTTTGAAACCCAAAAAACTATAAAAAAATTGTCGAGATGAAAACTGTAATTTAAGCCAATGGAATAGGTGCACAACAACTGATGTCCACCTAGATGATGAAGACATAAAATAAAATGAGAAATAAAATGAAAATGATTAAAATCAATACAAACGTTGATAAACTTCATAGTGAAACTTATCGTTTCACTGACCAAAAACGTTTTTGTTGAAATGGACGAATTTGTAAATCATGAAAAATGGTATCTTTGAATTTCGATTTCCCATCGGTTTAGGTAATAAAAATGTTGGGTCGAACCAATAACACCTAGCCTCCGTCCGAACTAGCAAGTTCAGATAGGGAGATTGGATTGGCTTGATGATCTTTTCTAGGCTCTTAGTGGCTCTGCAGGGAAGAAATATAAGTATTCTTTTCTATATTGTTAATTCAATTTAGTGATGGAGGGAAGAATTATATAGTTCGAACCTAATACCTACCTTGCTACCTGGACTATATTCTCCCGTGCTTCCGAGTATCGATATCGGTCTATATATTCTGCGACTAGCTTAATATCCGTGTATGGTCTAGTAACTGGATATGCTTCAACAGGTTATGATTATGAAATTAGGTCACCTGCCACAATTACTTATATATCGTTCAAGGCTACCTCGATTTATCACTGGAGACTCTGCGATTCGATCTGGAACTGAAAGGGCAAGGTCTAGATCTGGAACATCCTAATCTTCATCTCGTTCTCTAAAATATAATCTCAAGCTATTATTATTTGGGTCAGAATATGAATCACGAGCATATGAATCTGACCCAGCGTCTGAATATGAACATAGCTTCTCACCGTAGACCCCACTCGGATGATGATAATTGCTATAGTAAGGCATGCAATCTTAATGGGGACAATGTGAATGGGAACATGAAGAGGAGGCGAAGAAAGGCATAGCTGGTGGAAGACAATATCGTTCTTTCATAAGATGTAGAATTTGAAGTTACTAATTCCACTATATAGTTTGAGTGGTTAAGAATAAGTGTTTCCTTCTAATAGGTCACAAGTTCAAATCCAAAGAGGGTAGGGTATGTATACCTCCGTAGACTTTAGCAATAAAAGGGTCCCTTGTACCACAAACAAGGGGGTCTCATACACCAATTTGGTTCATCCATGCATACAAAAATCTAGTTATCTCTCTTGGCATAATACCACAAGAAAATGAGATTTGATTTTCTTGGAGCCTGATGAATTGCCACTTGATAGGAATCCTCCACGAAATGATGATAATAGAAAACCACCACCAAATGATAGTTAACTACCACATGATAATGACTCACCAACACATGGGAACTAACTACCCAACATTCGATTTAGTAGGCCATCCTTACTACAATTTAGTATGGTTGATTTAGTAGGCCATCCTTACTACAATTTAGTGTGGTTTAGTAGGGCATCCTT
>ML785799.1:384908-433341 GCA_009831015.1 Picea engelmannii | reverse complement strand
AGTGATCTATTCTCCGAGGGAGTGCTAAGGATGAAAATAATTGACTCATAAATAGAGAACATAGGTGAATAGGAAAGGGAAACTAAACTAGGGAAGAACCAAAGATTCTTCCCCAGTGGAGTTCCAGTTTTGTTACAGAGAAAGTCTCACCAATGGATAGTAAGATCTCCCTAGGATCTGCCTATTAATCTTAGACAGACAGTCGGATAGACTTCTAATGGTTTCCTCTATATACAAACAAATTTGCTTCCTTTTAACAAAGAAGGGTGATGAACATGCCTTTCAATCGATGGTTTTCCTCGCGTATCCATTTGATGCAGCTCTCGAGATCCAACTCCATCTCCTGTGATCTGCTTCTTACACACAAGGAGACAAAAAACTATTGATCTATTATTCTTCTAGTGTTAGGAAATTCAAACTTACTAGATCTATCCTAATATATTCAATATGAGACCAGATCCGAACATTTGCAAATGGAAATCAAACATTCATGGGGGAAAACTAATAATCTATTAATTGAAATGAGAGAAATACATCAAAGCAATTACCTCTTAGTGTAGATGCATTCCTCCTTCCCCCTTGCTCCTTACTCCTTGCTCCTCCTAAACTCTTCAACCAAGATAGGAAAAATGACTGCAATTGATGTATAATGGAGAAGTTCCTTTGTATTTGGAAAACATAGCTCTGCGAATGATTCTTTCTTCCATACTCAATACTTTCCTTCTTTATACAAATTCATGGAAGAGGATTGGGAGAGCTTCTAGATATTCTAGAGACCAATGGAGACTCGATTGATGTGAGTTCCAAGGCTCATGCCATGATTAACTATCTCATCCCTTATTTTCCTCTTCGTAACTCCGCAAATCTGGAAGGTTACTGAGGGTGTCGTGGTTTTCACTATAGATGAATAATGACTAATCGTGGTTTCACTATAGATGACTAGCGACATGTCGCTTGTTGTCCATGTATGACTAGTGACACCCTTCAAAAACTGACCGAATCTTGAGATGAAGGTTATGTTTTAGCTATCATCTTTTGTTGTGTTCCTCTTGACACTATAGGGTAGAAATTAAGACTATAAAAGATTGATAGTAGAGATGTTGATCATGAAAATCTTTAAAGGCGTGATAATGTAGGGCAATGGTGAAAACCAACAATGACACCATTGTCTTGAGAAAAAATGAAAAAAAAATAATAAAAAAAATAGAAAAATAGATAATGAGAATTTTTTTTCAGGTTTCAAGGACAATGTAGATCAGCCAAGGGTCTCTATCACCCACACCAAAAAGAAAAAAGATTCAAAAGAATAAATAAAGAAACAAGACTGCAACATCAACAAGAGAACAACACCAACACCAGAGAACCACAAACAACATTCAAGTTGGAAATAAAAGACACAGTAGGTCAAAGACAGAGCTGCAAAAGCCACCACTCAACCACAAAAATTTTGGGTGGCCAAATCCAACCTACAACAATTATAAGATAAATATGAATATTGCAAATATTTCTCTTAAACAATAATTCTACTCAATGTTGTCTCTCTGAATTAACATCATTTTTTACTGAAAACTACCACTTTTTGACAACCTTTTTCATCATTTTGCCTTAGATATACCTTTTTTTCCATCATCTTTCATGACAAGCATTGGATAAATGAAAATAAGGAAATTAATGTAAATATGATTGTTTTTATTGATGTTTTCATTGAATTTGATAGCTTTAGAAACCAATAAGATTGTTATTAACTATTTTGTTGCAAGATGATTTGAAATCTGTAGCAGCTATAAGATAAATTAGAACCTGTAGCAGTTAATGTTTTTTGTACCTACACAACATTAACATTGAAACGAGTGACATGGAATCCTTTTATAATTCAAGGAGATGGTTCATTGTCAAAATGAGAATCAACCATCACCTATAGACTGGTCAAAGAGGAGAAAAGGTATCTCTCGAGTTCCCTAACAACATAATGAAAAATTGTCAAAATAGTGACAGAGTCGTGAACAAAAAGGATACTGTTGGCTTACGAATGTTAGCAAATCATCAAAAAAAACTCTAGGTCATCTTCAACACACTAACATCTCCAGGATTTAACACAACATGCCAACAAACTCCATATTTAATATGATCTTCTTTTTTAATAGTGTGACAAAAAATAGAGCATTTCTTCTTGAAAAACATGTGTTGTCGAATGTTATATTGATCTAGAAGATCGCAATCATTTCAGATTGTGGGCTCCTAAACCCACTAGATTGTAATCAATATATTTTCCTTTTTAAAAGGATTTGATAAACAACTTCTAAAAGAAGACTTTGTATGTTATATAAGTGTTGTGTTGGTTTTGTCACTTGGATGAGAAAAACAACAACACTTGCATGTTTAGATGAGCCTGCTAGACAAGACAAAAGTTTTGTGAGTGGGTTAGATAAGCCAAATACATGTGAAAACAAATAAATACAACTAAAGCAACTAATAAATAAATGTTAGAAAGCTTTAGAAATTTAGAACCATGAAAATCAAACAATGACCAACATATTGCTACCAATGGATCAATAGATTAGTAGGCAAAACACCATAGAGAAAGGCAGAGACTTATGAGTCCCCTCTTCCTCCTTGGGAGGGCCCTTGAGCTCCCTAATTGAGAGCTCTTCACTCTTTACAATGGAAGAAATGGAAAATGGAGAAGAAAAACAATGCCCATTCCCTCAAGAGGTGAGTGGAATGGCCTATTGTAATGGTTCTTGAAGGCTTCAAAGAGAAAAGAGGATTCTCAAAGAAGAATTATTGCAACATAAAAACACCTTGAAGATCTTAATTTATTAGCACACCCATGGCTCTTATTTATAGCATCCATACATGGAAAAATGTAATTGGTTCATAGTGTGAACAAGTGGCCTTTTAGGGCATCCTCTATACCTTGACCAACCTCCAAGTTAGATTTATGTTAGATATGAGTGTCAAATCGTGTTGGGGGTCAGTCCAGAAGTGGTTGAGGGGCCGATGAGATCCATAAATGCGGCGTTCATAGAAGTTCGTGGATTTTATCGTGCGTAGTTGCACATTTTGCGCATAGTTCACGTTGAAGCTTGTGCTGGCCTACACATGCTCCCTTTGGTGACTTTGCGCACTTTGATTTTTTGACCCAATTGTATATTTTTTTCCTTCTAGATGAATTTCAATGTTGTAGGTGGAATAATGGTTGTTGGCATTGATGTTTTCTTTAACCATTTGTGTGGAATGTTGCGGATGATTTTTCAGTGATAACAGATGCCCCCTAATGTGTGAGGTTAGGAGAATACATGTAGCCGAAATACATCAATGTTTTTTTTTGTTGAGAGTACCATTGTGATGAAAAGTGAAGAGAGGAATTGCAAGAGTGATCTGCTGGAGGGAGAGGGAAAACTGTGAGACCCAAACCATTCTCTAGGAAACAATAAATTTGTGTACAGACAAGGTGGGCATGCCCCATGCTCGTGTCATCAAACCACAATGTGTAACTGTAACTGATTTTGTATGTTGGTGTAGATAACTACAACACCCTCGAGGGTGGTTGATAACGATAGATGAAAATTCTTAATGGTGAACGGACTCTGAAGTGAGTCAAGGATGACTATAAGAATTGTCAATGACTCGCAAGCATTGATGGCCTAACAAATTCAGAGGTCTTTGGCTGGTATGAAACAATTGCAATAGTCACATAGTAAGACCCACCGTAACATGGGATTTTTTTGAAGTCGAATGTTATGGGGGTCAACGACATCAGAAAGCAATGATGATTCTCTCTATGTCGTTTGAGACTCCTCATTGTAAAGGTAATAAGAGTCAAGATATTGTCGCCCTTTTGGAAACTGTGTTGATGTCGATAGAAAGGGAGTCACGACGCCAAGAAGCAAAGGGCTGCTTGAAATCCATTGAGTAAGAGGTGATATCAGGTACCGAAGGGTAACATGGATGAAGTCAAGATGTTGTTGGACTCAAGACTGCCCTTGGTTGGGGACTTTGAAGGGTGATTGGCAACAACTGTAAAACATGATCTAGTGTGAGGGGGACGACTATATATGGGGTTAAATTTTTCCAGAGGCTAACAAGGTGGAAAAACTCAGAGATCATGGGTATGTGGACTTGGGATACTCGGGGTTTGTGAACGATGTCAGAATGAAAAAAGAGTGGATTCCCCAACCAAGGGAGACATGGGTTGCTTTGCCAGAAAAAAGAAGGCCATCAAGGATGACGACAAAAAAAGCTATGTATATGTTGGAAACAAAGGCTTTATACAGTTACCAAAGAAATAAAGAATAATTTGGGTTAAGTATACAGATATAGAACGGGTTCCCCATTGAAAGATAACTTGGCCTGTTAGGGCGCAAGTTTGTGAAAGAGAACTGGTGGAGGGTGAGGGCCCCATGGGTGGGTTTCTGTATTAGGTAAATGGATGGAGGACAATATGTAGATGGGAAAACTAATGGTGGATGAGATGGATGGAAAATGATATTATAGAGATGCAGTCAATAGAACCAAGATGATATGACCTGGGAGTCCATTGGGAATATTAGTAATATGATGAGAGGAAGTATGGGTTTAATTCTTAGAAATGCAAAAGACTATCGGGATTCCCATCCCTAGGAGGTGAAATCAGCATGAGTTTCAAGTTTCCAGGGGGAACTATGAATGGGAAAACTCACGTGGGGGAGAGTGCTATCAGATGACACTACCAAAATTTGGTAGAGATGAAGATACTACAGAGCTGAATGTGGGAACCCTAAAGGTAAATTTCTGAGGGTGTGACTGGGATATGCAATTGATTTACAGAGGGAAGAATTACATGCTAGTGTCGAACATATACCTAAAGGGGTTGCGACACTTTTTTGAACAAGTACCTGCACACCCTCATTAGCATTGATGTAGAAGGAGACCTCAAGACACCCTCATTAGCTTTGATGTAGTCTCCCTTTTCACTAAAATACCTCTAGATGAAGCTATCCAAATTTTCAAAGAAATCACTAATCCTGAAACAGCTAACCTAGCAAAAGTCTACCTACGCTCCACCTTATTTAGTTATCAAGGAGAATTCTATGAGAAAACCATCGATGTAGCAATGAGATCCCCATTGTCTCCCATTGTTTCCAACCTTTTCAAGGAATCCTTTCCCCTAAAACCCTTAAGGTGGAAAAGATTTGTGGATCACACCAATATTCTCTGGCCCCACGGGAAAGAGGAATTACATCACTTCTTTCAACACCTTAACAAAATTTCCAAAGAAATAAAATTCACTATGGAACTCGAAGAGAATGATAGCATCCCATTTCTAGACATTCTTATCAAAAGGAAAAATAATGGGGATCTAGGACACGCAGTTTATAGAAAAAAGACCCACACTGAGAACTATCTCCACACTAACTCCCATCACCACCCCAACTAGAAATTAGGTGTCCTAAAAACCTTAGCCACTAGATCCATAAGATTCTCAGATGAAGCACACCTGGATAAAGAAACAGATCACCTTACCAAGACCTTTAAAAACATAGGTTATAAACAAAAAGACATTAGGAATGCAATAAACAAAGCCCTAGAAAAAACCCGAGATAATCCCACCATCCCAAGAGACCAAAACCCTAACAGAGACACCTGCCTCCCTTACATCCAAGGAGTGATCGATAAGATTGCAAGAATCCTTAGAAAAAAAGAGATTAAGACCTCCTTCAAACCACTTGAAACCATCAAACATAATATGAGATCCGTCGAAGACAAACTCGACCCTCACAAAAGAAAATGTATCTACAAAATAGAGTGCTCATGCGGAAAATGCTACATCAGTGAAATCAGTCGCTCCCTCCAGATCAGGATAAAAGAACATGGAGATGACATTAAGAATGAATGCATCCACACCTCTTCCCTAGCTAAACACTCCCTTAAAACAAGACACCACATTTGCCTATAAGACACCAAAATCCTTGCCAAATAAAACCACCTCTTTAAACGACATATTAGAGAAGCCATTGAAATCCGAAAACATCCTAGTAACCTAAACAGAGATAGTTGGTTAGAACTAAGCGAAAACTGGTTCCCTTTGATTCACAATAAACAATAACAATCTCAATATTAAAATCAATTCATTAAAGCTCATAATTTTAAATAATTTAAACTAACCTAGTTCAAGATATCTTAATAAAAACCTTTTATTAACTTAACCTAGAACCTAAAAGCACAATTGATTATAACCTCCATGTGATAATCCCACAAAGAGGAAAACAACATATTATTCCAGTTGGTCTTATGTTTGTTAATGATACATTGTAGCATGGTTTTGAGGACTTTGTTGATAGCCCTGACCTATCCGTTGGACTGAGGGTAGTATGGGGAGGCAAACTCATTGGAGAAGCCTAATTTTGAGGAGAGTTCTACAAAGATCTCATTCTCAAAATGTTTACCATGGTCGGACACTAACTGTAGTGGGACTCCAAACCGGGTAATGACATGTTTGAAGAAAAAATGTGTTGTTGTGTCAATGGTGTTGTTGAAAGTAGGCATGGATTCGACCCATTTGGTAAAGTAATCGACAACCATGACAACGTAATTGTGTCCATTACTGGATGGAGGATGACAATTTATGAATTCTATGTCCCATTTACAGAAGGGGATGACTGTGATAACTGGATGTAGAAGAGCTAGTGGAGCTTGTGCTTTGTTGGCTTAAAGATGTCATTTGTCACATCACTTGATAGCGTGGATGCAGACGTGAAGCAAAGTGGGCCAGAAGTACCCTACTCGAATGATATTTTGGGTGGCAGAAATACTCGAGAGGTGGCCACCACAAGAGTCGTTGTGGAAATCATTCAAGACTTTTTTGGCTTCATCAATGGTAAGACATCGCTGAAGTATGGTGTCGACCCTGCGTCGGTAGAGAATGTATCTTATGAGGAGATATCAGGGTGCCTGATGAAAAATGCATTGACAATCATCTCGAGAGATATGAGACCCAAAATTCTATGTCAGAAGGTAGACAAGGAGGTCATCGTACCATGGGTCATTGGAAGGGATGAGGAAGAGGTGTTCATCAGGGAAATCCTCATTGATGGGTGAAGTTAAGGCATCCGAGGGAAAAGACGTAATGAGTTTGGCTAGGAAAAGACCTTTCTTTCTTTTGGGAGTAGAGAAATATAGATCATATTCCTGGAGGATAATGATCCATCAGGCAAATTTACCATTAATATGTCGTCGACTAAGCAAGTATTTCATGGGGTTAGAATCTACTACGACCTTGGTAGTTTGAAGCAGGATATAGTGTCGCAGTTTTTGGACTACGAGGAAAACTTCTAGGGTGAGTTTCTCATCATTATTATACTTCAAGGGTGGCCCTGAAATAGTTTTACTAATGTAGTAGATCACATTTTGACGACCATCATCCCCTAATTGGATGAGGACTCCTGCTACTGAGATCGTTGAGGCTGACAAGTAGAGGATGTAATCACAATCATAGTCTAGGGGACTAATCAAATGGGAATTGGATAGGGCATATTTTAAATCATCAAAAGTTATTTGAGCATGTTCGTCCCATATAAATGGGATATCATTTTGCAGTAGGTTGAGGAAACCATGCGCACGAGTGGCGTAGTCTAGGACAAAGCAGCGTAAATAGTTGGCTTTGCTTTATAGGCTTTGCAGTTGGCGTAAATTCCTAGGTGGTGGATTTTTTTTATATCTTGGACCTTCAGGGGATCCACCATGATTTTGTGTTGGGAAACAATGAACCCAAGAAGGCGTTCAGTCATGATGGAAAAGAAACACTTGAGGGGGTTCAAGCAGATAATGTATTGGCGACATCGTTGGAAAACGATGTGTAAGTCGTCTAAATGTTGAGTTTGTTTTTTGGATCGAGCAGTGAGGTCATCCAAATAAAGCATGGATGATGTGAGCATGATCATGGAAAACATAGGTCATGGCCTGTTGAAACATAGCACCTGTGTTCTTGAGTCCAAAAGGAATGACGCAATAAGCAAAGGTACCCCAAGGGGTTGTAAAAGTGGTTTTGTATTGATCTGTTGGATGGATTTGAATTTGGTTATAGCCAGAGAACCCATCCATAAAGGAAAGTGCCTCGTGGCCGGCACAATCATCGATGATTTGGTCGATGAAAGGGGTTGGGAATTTGTCTCCAGGACAAGCAAGGCTGAGATCATGAAAGTTTGTGAAAATTTGAATAGTTCCCTATTTTTTGTTCATATGGACGGGGTTGGAGACCCACGAAGTGTACGCAATGGGGTAAATGAATCCGACAGTGTGTAACTTGTCAGTTTTGGCTTTGATAGCCATAACTTTGGATGGGTGAAGGGGGCATTTCTTTTGAGGGACAGGGGTGACATCTGGCCAAGTGTCAATTCAGTGTTTGACTATAGAAGGATCAAGGTCAGGCATCTCCATATATGACCAGGAAAAAATATCTCGATATTCTTGAAAGAGAGCTTTGTAAGCAATGAGTTCTTTAGGGGAGCATGCGGTGCCAATGGTGATTTCTTCTATGATTCTTGGCTTAATGGAAATGTCAATATTGACAGTGGGGGAGATGTTGGACATGTTGCCTTCTTCAAAAGCATCGGGGGCAACGATAGGGTTGTTGAACCATTCAATATGCCCCAGAGGAATAAAATACTTGGTTTCAATTGTGCATATGGAAGCCTGGATAGGAGGGTGAAAGGCCTCATGTAAAAGGAAAAGTGCTTGATGATGGAGTGCATTCCATGGGAAATTAGGGGTGGTTAATTCCTCCAAGATATCTTCGTCTCAGTGAAAAATTCGAGAAGACAGGGGATCCTATGCAATGGAAGGGGAAACCATTGATGGGTGAGTGTTGTTGTCCTCCAGGGATGAGGACGTAGAACGAATATTGTGAACAGGGTGTGAAGGTTCACTTGACATGAACCGAATGTCCCGATACTGTGGTGGGTACCTCATTCACGTTGAGATTGACAAAGACACATAACGGATGTCAGTAATGTGAGAAGTAGTAGGGAGAGCATGAGGGGGCCCAGGAAGGAATGTTTGGCGTACTGCAACTAATGTTTGGCAGAATTGATGTAGAGTCGGGCAATGATGGGTGTAATGGCCATATTCTAAGAATATGGTGCAAGAAAAATTGGTTTGTAACCCTTTCTTGCGTGCAGTTGAGGAATCCTTAGTAGCCACTGAAGTGTTAGGTGGAGTGGTAAGAAATGGGGTTGCTTGAGGGAGTTGGATAAGATTGCATGATTCAGGAAGAGTAGGACATATGTTAGTGGGATGCCCTTCCCTTTCACATAGTGTGCAGGAAGGTTGAGCCCAGGGTGGGGTGATAACCTCGTTCTTCCTTTGTCTTCCCTAGTGGTGGTGTTGCCCCCAACTGGGGGTATCGGTGGTGTGGTAGGAGTCTGTACTGATATCTTCATTGGTACTCCCTCTGTCTGAGGAGGGAGAGATGGTGTTGGAACCATGGTCAATGGATGAAGATACCATACAGGGATGGAAAGCACCATGTTGGGAAGTGTGAGAGTAGCAGCTACCTGGAATTATTGGACTCCATGTGGGGGGTAGAAGAAGGGGATTTGGGTAATGGCTTGAGGGGTTGTCTCCCAAACTGGGATTTTCCCCTTGAGGGAGGGCGGGGGGGGAATCCTGGACAAGTTGTTCGGTGGTAGTTTCAAGGAATTCCTAAGGTAGTAGTTATTCAACTAGTGGAACTTCAATGTGGGGAGGGGCCTCCATGATAGGAGGATTGTCTCTGATATCGGTTCCATTAGAGGAAACTACACACACTTGCACTATAATGGAAGGATGTAGGAGAGGTGGAACTCCATGATAAGTCCCTAACAAGTGTGGGTCCTTGAATTAAGGCGTACCCATGTTGATGACCAAAAAAGCATTAGAACTAGTGCAGACAAGGGGGGAGATCTTATCAATGTTGGCGGAATGACTAGGCTCATAATGTGTAATTTGGTCAATGGTGAAGATTTTCCTATTATGGAGGAACATCATCATACGAAACACAGAAGAGGCTACAACCTTCATAGCATACATGTAGCTACGCCCAAACAAGATTTTATAATCAAGCGGGGCATCGATAACCTCAATTTCAATCAAGATGATTTTTCCCCTATGTTCGACGGGGACATTTTGGAAGAGCCCTTCGGGGGATGATGGTCAACCATCATAAGCTCTCAAGGTGATGGCAAAGGGTACTAGCTCAGGTGAGCTGAGTTTTTTCCATACGATTTTGGACATGATGCATGTGGATGCACCTTCATTGATGATACATCAATGAACTATGATGTTACAGATCTTAACTGGTATTTGGAAAGCTACCAGGGCGGGGAGGCATGGTTTTCCATTATCCAGATCAAAGGTGATGAGTCAAGTATCAGCTGGTTCGACTGCCCCCAAGGCGGAAAGAAAGGATTTTTGATGTGAGGGATAGGTTTGGAGGACCTCCAACATGGACATGGCTATAGGGGATTGAGATAAATCATCGACTAAATTGTAGTTATGGGCTGCCCTAGCATGAGGGTTATGTATGTTCTGTTGTAAAAGTATGCTCGATATACGAGGAGTGGGGTCAATGTTAGGGCATGGAATCATCAATGGTTTTTTGGTTGTATTGGGAGTCGTTCTCGAGGTGGTAGGGGTAGAGTCAAGAGGGACTCCATATTGATGACCGCAAGTTTGTAGAAGAACCTCTTCCTCAATGGTAAGGAGGATATTGCGGTCAGTCGGATTTTCGGGTTGAGTGGGGCCTGAGTTTTGATACTGCCCCATTTGGGGTGGAGCAGGGTGTACCTCCTATTGGGTATTCATCACACCCTGGTGTGGAATAGAATTTTTCAACACAGCCAGAGGTGTTGGTTGAAAATAGTATTATGGGGCCTGCTGGGGGGCAGGAGGTGCTAGAGGGCATTGAGGGTTCATGGATGCTTTCGTCCGTTTGAAATCGACAATTTGGGGCCAGTCGTGAGTATAATTTCCATGCTCGCCACATAGAGCACAAGGGAAGTTAGTCCTAAGTTTTTTGTTCCTCCCTTGGCGTGGTTGATAGTTATTCTTTCCCCCTTGGGGGTTTTGGTTGCCTTGATTCTGATTTTCCCCAGCAGGATGATTTTGTTGGGGGTTATTCCCTCCTGGTCCTAGGTTGTTATTGTTTCGTTTTTTTCCTTTCTTCTTGGAATTATTCAGTGGATGGGATAGATTTGTAGTATTCAATTGTTCAAAAGTCTGAACATGTTTAATGGGGTAGGGCTAAATAAAATTAACACCGACATGCGGTTGTCCTAGTGGAGGTGATCCGTAGGATCTTTTAATGACTATGGTTGAGTTTTAATTTTGCATGTGTTAATTAACCATTTGAGAAACTTAATGAAAGAATGAGGAAAGAAGAGGAATTATGACAGCCATATACACATATGCATATCTGAAATGAAATAATAGATAGCAAACCATAACACGAGAATTGATAACGGAGTTCGACACAACTTTGCCTACGTCTCCGGGCCTTTGTCTCTGTGGGGGAGGCTTCTTTATTTATGTTCAAAAGATCAAAAGTACATCACAGCAATGCAAATTGGCTACAACACTGATCCGTTCATGTTCTTCCAGATCTCTAGAACCCTTCAAAGAAAATAGCACACAAAACGGACGTCCGGAGCTCCCAGAAATGGCCCGCAAGCATATGCTCCTCAATAGCTTCCCTGCATAAAAATGGCTTTGGCTTGGCTTCCCTTCAACATAACTCTATTGTGACTACTCCTCCATGGCCTCTAACAGGCCTGGTTTATATAGATTTGAAGTTGGTTATCCATTCCCAACTTCCTCCCAAAATTTGGGCTCCAAAAATGCCCAATATCTCTAAAAAATGGAGAAAATCCATTAATAGCAGGCATATAATCATTTAAAAATCCCTAAACATAACAAAAACCCACTTTTTGTTTAAAATTAGGCACAGCCCCTTTTTGGCGCGCGCCTTGGTCATATGGGACGGCCATGTGGCCATGCGCTCCTTCGTTTGTGCGCTGGCCCCCTTTGCTGGCTCCTGATCATCGGCGTGGTCATAGGACCGGGCGGTTAACAACGTGCCTTGTTTGGAGTATGGTCCCGAGTCACATGGGACTGCCCGAGAACCGAGGGCCAGGCCCTATCTGCCAACAGTCCCGGGTTGTGGTCATATCATAATGTTTGTTGAATCGTGGGCTGGGGCTAAGCCTTGGCCCTTTCCCCTGTCCGAATGTTAATACAATTAAATTCAAATAAAAACTTTGACATATAGTTGCTAAGAAACACTAGTGGCCCGGGTGGTTAGCTCGGTCCTGCCAGTCCATTGCCTCGGAGGAGAGGTTGGGGGTTCAACACATGGTGAAACCATATAAATTTTATACAAAACCACGAACCAACCACAGGGTGCCACATGGCAGCCCATGACTGGGCCATGTGGCACATCAGCAACCAAACAAAATCTGCCAAGTGTCGGATGTTGACTCATCCACGTATCTGCCACATGCCGTGCCACCTGTCACCATACCTTCCCAGTCGCCTGCTGACGTCATCATGCCACGTCAGCCTGTGCCACGTGTCACCCTTACAGTGGTGACACGTGTCACCCTTTGACTGGTCCAATTGTCTGTCGTACACCACATCACCTGCCACGTGTCATCTCCAGAAGTTGCCACATCATCTATATGACCGTACAGCCTGTACAGTCAGCCTGCCACGTGGCACTGTACGGATTGTACATTCATTCTCTTTTTTTCCCTGTTTGGGTTTTCTTATAGAACGCGATATATTTCGCATACAAAGCTCGTTTGACGAAGTAAATATATGGTTCGAATCAAGAAGACGAGACGGACGCAACGGCACTGGTTTCGTCAGATTCCAAGCACTTTCATTTTTGAGCTTTTTTGAGCCCTGTCAGGCTTCTGGATCCGATTATGGATCACACCTCCCCACTAAAAGACCTTTTGGTCCCCAAAAGGTTACCGACCAGTCAACAAGATCGAGATAGGCCACTTGGCTTGTCCTCTATCTCTGAACTCTGTCCTGTGCACCTGTCTCTTCAAGATCAACTGTAACACAATCATGACAACTGACAGTATATTGTTAGCCATTTGAACCTTGTTACATATTACTGAAGCCACTATCATCCATGTAGAAAACATTACTAATGACAACATCAAAAAGACGAATGCAAATTAGCTGATATACTTTAAATATTTACACAACATGAGCTTATCTTGAAGCAACTTATGATTGATTTTCCATTCAACAATCATTTCTTGTTCTTGCTTAAGATCGATTACTTCATTTGAAACAATTATTGGTTTGTTTCTTGCTTGCATTTCCTTCTTTAATTGTTCCATTTTTTGAAGTGTTTTATTTGCCTTAACATGATGAGCATGAACCACATAATCTTGACCTGCTTTAGTGAATTGATATTGATTCTTTGTCCTGTAGAAGATTTCCTTACGATCATATAAGTACGGACTACCTAAGACCATTCCACATTCTCTTAACGGCACTACATCACATGTTACTTCGTCCACATACTTAGATGAAATTGAAAATTTGATTGTGCACTGCTTTGTTATGTGCATTTGATGATGATTGCTTATCCATTTAAGTGTGTAAGTCTTATGATGAGTTTTTGTTTTTAATCCCAATTGCTTAACCAATTCTTCTGAAATTAGATTAGATTGAGATCCACTGTCGATTAATGTGTCTATCTTAGTGTGTCGCATGATTACCCTTATATGAAACAAGTTGTTTCTACAATCAATGTCTTCATCAAATTTACCTGTCATACCAACCAATGAGATCTTTGATTCATCACCTGAATCCGATCCCAATTCTGTGGGTTTTGTTGTCGTTTCCACTGTTTGTGTTCCCTTCTTTTCCTTGAACCACTTTGGCCTCTTCTCGGGATGCAACTACCAACATCTGTCCTCATCATGTCCCTCTTTCTTACAATGCTTGCAAGAGGGATTTCCTTCCTTCCTTTTCACTGCATTTGCATTCTTTCCATGCCTTTTCCTCTTGTCTTCTTTCCTCGAAGACGATGATTCCCCTGACACACCTGCTTTCCCTGCTTCAATATACGTAGCTTGAACAGAAACCTCATCAAGGTTAGTGGGTCCAAACTTTCTAATATGCACAGGTAAACCTCCTATATACTTCATAAGAGTTTCTTGTGTTTGTAAAGGGATATCTAACATTAATGGCATTTTTCGAAATCCATCGGTGTATTCTTGCACTGTTTGTCCTTTTCTTAGTTTTAAAGATTGCCATTCAATTAATTCTTTTTCCTTATAACCCAAAGGATAGAATTGTTTCCTAAGTGTAGAAATGAAACTCTTCCATGATGGAAATACCTTACCCACTTGTTGCGTTCCATTTTGCAACTTGCTTTGCCACCAGATGAGAGATGTACCTGCAAGTCTCAAAGATGCCAACTTAATTTTTGTGGCCTCATCTTTGATCTGTTGCACACTGCAGTATACTTCCATCTGCCTAATCCAATTGTCAATTTTTTCTGCATTTACTTCACCATCAAATATGGGCAACTCAAATTTAACATCAAGTTTTAACAATGGCATTTTACTTTTATGTTTATAAACATTTTTCTTTCCACTAGATTTAGAACTTGAACTTGAAGAAGAAGGAGAAGAAGTAGGTGATGATGGAGGTGAAGGAGGAATCTGAGGATGGTCCTCTTCCTCTTCACTTTTTCCCTTTGAAGATTCACCCAAAACTGGTCTTTTCCGTTCCAAGTAATCCTCGTACAAAACTTTCACCATCTCCGACATAGCAAGGAATGTTTTCCGGAACTCTTTCTCATCCTGAGAAATCCCTTCTTCCGATGCCATCTTCTCGCTGTGAGAAGCTCTCTTTCTCAATCCAATTAATGGATTCTCTGCAACAAGCTCGCCTTCACCACACTGTAGCTTTTCCCTGGTTAACATGCAAAACTCAAATCCAAACGTCAACTAGCTCGGATACCACTTGATCCATAGGATCTTTTAATGACTATGGTTGAGTTTTAATTTTGCATGTGTTAATTAACCATTTGAGAAACTTAATGAAAGAATGAGGAAAGAAGAGGAATTATGACAACCATATACACATATGTAGATCTAAAATGAAATAATAGACAACAAAGCATAACACGAGAATTGATAACGAAGTTCGGCACAACTTTTCCTACGTCTCTGGGCCTTTGTCTCTGTGGGGGAGGCTTCTTTATTTATCTTCAAAAGATCAAAAGTACATCGAAGCAATGCCAATTGGCTACAAGACTAATCCGGTCATGTTCTTTCAGATCTCTAGAACCCTGCAAAGAAAATGGCATGCAAAACGGACATCCGGAGCTCCTAGAAATGGCCCGCAAGCGTCTGCTCCTCAATAGCTTCCCTGCATAAAAATGGCTTTGGCTTGGCTTCCCTTTAGCATAACTCTTCTCGGACTCCTCCTCCATGGCCTCTAACAGGCCTAGTTTATATAGATTTGAAGTTGGTTATCCATTCCCAACTTCCTCCCAAAATTTGGGCTCCAAAAATGCCCAATATCTCCAAAAAATGGAGAAAATCCATTAATAATAGGCATATAATCATTTAAAAATCACAAAACATAACAAAAACCCACCTTTTGTTTAAAATTAGGTGCAACCCCTTTTTAGTGCATGCCCTGGTCATATGGGATGACCATGTGGCCATGCGCTCCTCTGTTTGTGCGCTGGCCCCCTTTGCTGGCTCCTGGTCATCGGCGTGGTCATAGGAGCAGGCGGTTAACAACGTGCCCTGTTTGGAGTATGGTCCCGAGTCACATGGGACCAGCTGAGAACCAAGGGCTAGGCCCTATCTGCCAATAGTCCCACGGTCATGGTCATATCGTAATGTTTGTTGAACCGTGGGCTGGGGCTAAGCCCCGGCCCTTTCCCCCATCCGAATGTTAATACAATTAAATTCAAATAAAAACTTTGACATATAGTTGTTAAGAAACACTAGTGGCCTGAGTGGTTAGCCCGGTCCTTCCAGTCCATTTCCATAGAGGAGAGGTTGGGGGTTCGACCCACGGTGAAACCATATAAATTTTATACAAAACCACGAACCAACCACAAGGTGCCACGTGGCAGCCCATGACTGGGCCACGTGGCACATCAACAACCAAAAAAAATCTGCCAAGTGTCGGATGTTGACTCGTCCACGTATCTGCCACGTGCCTTGCCACCTGTCACCATACCTTCCCAGTCGTCTGCTGACGTCATCATGTCATGTCAGCTTGTGCCACGTGTCACCCTTACAGTGGTGACACGTGTCACCCTCTGACTGGTCCAATTGTCTGTCGTACGCCACATCACCTACCACGCGTCATCTCCAGAAGTTTCCACATCATCTGTATGACCGTACAGCCTGTACAGTTAGCCTGCCACGTGGCACTGTACGGACTGTATGGATTGTACAGTCATCCCCTTTTTTTGCTTGTTTGGGTTTTCGGACAGAACGTGATATCTTTCGCATATGAAGCTTGTTTGATGAAGTAAATATATGGCCGGAATCAGGAAGACGAGACAGACGCAATGGCACTAGTTTCATTGGATTCCGATCACTCACCAATAGTCATATCCTGTTGCTCCATCTTAGACGTTGGAGGCACACCCATTGGTACCCATGATGCATCCAGTCTCTCAACCAAGTACAAGTTCATCTTCAACCCCTGCATATAACCCCAATAGTGTGGGAAGTAACTCAAATTCCTACACAAAATATGGATCGTCTCCTCAAAACAATCCCTATTTTCCATTTCCTGGTCCCCCTTATCAAGTTTCTCCTCCTGATCCAGAATCGGATCTAGAAGCCTCACAGGGCTCAAAAAGGCTCAAAAATGAAATGGGAGGAGGGTAATAAGACACTCCTTCATATGGTTGTGGATATTGGTTTGCCCCATAAGGAGGTGATGGGTGGTTGTAAGGGTTACGATGTGTTATAGAACCAATCAACCCATCCGTAGCGTGAAAAACCCCAGGGTTTCCCTAGCCAAATGGTAGGGGTCTAGGTGCATCAGGGAAACTGTGTACAAGTAACCTGATTGAGCATATATGAGGTCAAATTGTTGGGCCTTGCTGATGGCCTCCTCCTCTGATTGAGAAAAAGTGGATGCTACATCTTTGGCAATCACAGAGACGAGTGATTTAAGAAACCAATCAAGACGTTGTTCTTTGGTGGCTTCGACTTTACACAAACTAAGTCGTCGACACCATTCATGGATGTGGTTGGATAGTAGTGGTTTGTTTTAATTAATAATGAAGCTCTAAGACAGTGTCATGATGAACTAGTAGTTGGAAAAAGGACAGAAAGGCCTTGGCCAATGATTCAAAGGTCACATGGGACCCTGATTTTTTGTCCACATACCATTTGGTTGATGCACCAGTGAGAGTTCTTTGAAATAAACTTAAGAGGATGTTATCATCCATGATGTTGTTTGAAGAGAACCATAAGTGGAAGGTCATAACATGGTTTGTAGGATCTCCCCCCCGGTTTTCCTTCAAACTTTGGGATGTCTGAAGGTAACTCGGTAGGCATATTGGGCCAAGTAGCATCATGCAAAATGGGATCATTCATGAGTTTGGTTAAATCAAGAATGTTGAGGTATGTCAAGTATGGCATAGGGATATTTGGTGGAGGATTAGCTCCAACCATTGTGTGTGTAGATAATGGACTTGTCCCTTGAGGGTGATTTAGTGGGTGTGTACTTCTTTCTTGAGAAGACGTTTGAATCCTGCCTCCTTGTGAAGGAGAACTAATAGAGAGATGGACTTGGGTGTTTGACCCAAGCAAAGTGGAACTGAGTAAAGTTGATCCCAAAATAGTAGCACTCACGAGGGTGTGAGATGGCTGAGTCGGTGAGTTGGTGGGACTAGGGAATCCTCCTTGAATAGGAGGAAGATTTTACAAGTGTCTAGAACGACAAGGATTCTGTGGGTCCCCTATGGTTCTGAGTAGCAAAGTGAATGTGTGCAAATGGTGACAAGAGAAATAAATAAACAAGTGCTTTTATAATTTGACCTTCAAAACATAGTATAACTCATAATGACATGTAATCAAATGAACATCATACATATGTTAGAATATTTAGACACTTAGGAGTTAGTTAAGATCTACTTGGTCTAATGTGTCATTAGGTAAGAGTGTGTTTCTTAGTGTGTTTCTTTAGTATGCATTTGTAGTTAGGAAATCTGACGGTCACGATATGTTCCCAACATAGAGTGATATGACGGTTCATACTCTCCTCAATCTCAATGGCCATTGATCCATGGATTAACACCCGATTTTTCCATGATCTCTATTTAAATAGCATGGAGGGTCATTTGTCGATGATCGATTGTGAGAAAATCTGTTATAAAATATCTTTGTAATACTAGTGGCCGCGTTGGCTGGGGCCATGGATGTTTCCCCGTAGGGGATTTACCACGTGAAAAAATTAGTGTGTTTATCTTTGATCTAGTTATGTGAGTGGTTACTGAAGGTGTTCGTCCTCTTTCTGAATACCTGTGTTGTCGAGCATGGTATCAGAGCTTGTTTGAAGACCCACTCCTGTTGTAGATCGAGATCGTGAATCCAAGTTGACTTATCTCCATTTTTTATCATTTATGTAAATTTCAGTCTGAGAGGACTATTCCATTGCGTCCGGAGCACTCATTTCATTCAAGAACACTTTTCGTTTCACTCAAAAAGGTTTTCGTTTGCCCAAGATATGACCATTACAGACAGATCCAGAGGTATAAAGTCTGAATACAGATTTTTTTAATTTTTGCAAAGTATTATTTTTGTTTTATTTCGGTTTGATATTATTTGTTTCCGGGTTGCTACTCTTTTAGATTTGTGTATGCTATTTGCCCCGCACCCTGTGCGATCTTGAAAAATCAGAAACAGATAGGAAAAGGTGCATCTTCCGGGTAAGCTAACCGAGATCTAACCCTTGTTGTCATCAAGAAGCAAAAACCAGTTCTTGTGTGAAAAGAGCGAGTTTTTTTATTACGCTCTCCAAAGTTGTCTTCCACAACAGCAACAACAAAAACAACAACACCCCCAATCCTCTTGTGAAACAATACAATATGTTTTTCTAGACCATTGGTTAAAAGTTGCCTTATTAAGTAAGAGGTCTTGAGTTCAAGTATCTCTTTTGTTACGTTTTTTGAAAAAGTTCATGTTAAAATTGTAAAGTGTATTTCACTTCAAGTATAAAAGTGAATCACTATAAGTAGCTTTAATATTTTATTTTAGAGTTATTTATTTTGCATGAAGTAACGTCATTGTAAAATTGATCCCCACTTCTCTTTATAAAAGTGGGTCACTTCATAAAACAACTTACACCACCACGTGGTCCTTTGGTTACCGTTTATGCCATTTTTAAAAAGGGCATAACCCTTACATCTAGAGTCCATTTTAAGTGTCGTTTTTTATTAAAACCGCATAAATTTTCGAGATCTTTCCATTCAGATCATCATTTTTGGTTTTTAAATCCATATTATCTGCATATTTAATATGAATTCTACAAGTAATCTCTTACTACTAGCACCAACTACTTCGAATGGAAATTCCATATGGAAGATTTATTAAGAAGTAAATGCTTGTACCAGATTACCTTGGGAAAGGAAACAACACCCAGTGATGCTGATAAGAAATCCAAATGGGATAATAGGAATGACGAAGCATGTGGATTAATCAGAATTTCCATCTCTCCTTATTTAAAGTTCCACCTTCAATCAATTGATAAAACCAAAGAAGCTTGGGAAAAGATTGAATCTATGTTTGGTAAACACAATATTATTCGAGCACAACAGTTAGAAAATCAAGTACTAACCTTAAGTCCAAGTTATTTTTCTTGCATTGAAGACTATTTATCTAAGTTTAAAACACTCAGAACTTTATGTGAAGAATGTAAGATAAAGATAGACGAAGATCGTTGCATCTATATTATTATTTCTAAGCTAGGTAGTGCATATTCTGTATTTTTATCTACCTTTTATGCCATGCAAGAGGATCTAGGGGCAACTTATCAAAAACCCAGTCTTGAGAACTTTTGTGATGTTTTGATTAGATAGCAAGATAAGCTAGTACAACTTGGAGTGATCAACACTGCAGGTACCTCCAACAAAGACTTAGTTGTCCATCAGAAAGATAAACCCAAGAATCCCAAGAAACAACATCCTCTCCACAACAACAAGCAATATAAGGGTCCCAAACCCACTCAGACAACTTCCGCCCTAATGGAGACAAAGGAGCAAAATATAAAAATAATAAGACTGACAAACATTGCTACTTTTGTGATAAAGATGGTCATGATGAGTCCAAATGTTTCAAGAAGATGACAACTTTAGAAGCAGCGATGAAGAAGCACAACATCATTATTGATTCTACTTGTTCTTCTTCTTCTCATGGACATGCACTTTCAGCTTCTGGTTTCTCCTTCAATACAACTTCTACTTCTACTTCTTATGAGTGGCTTATTGATTCTGGAGCATATTATCATATGGCTAAGGATAGAGACATATTTTCTACTCTAAATGAATGTAACACCAAGAAAATATTTGTTGGTGATGATAGATCTCTTAGTGTTGAAGGATCTGGAATAGTTCAAGTAGAAAATGTTCATTTCAATGATGTATTATGTGTTCCAAGTCTTTCTTGTAACCTTCTATCAATATATCAAATCACTCATTTAGGTGAAGGTAAAACCATAGAGTTTTCACCTCACCAAGTTGTAATCAAGGATCTAAAATATCCTAAGCATGTTCTTGCAACTGGAATTGCTGATGATATTACCAGGTTGTACAAGTTCAAAAACTTTGGGTCATCATCCTTTTCATCAGTTTTTGTTTCTCATAGCGATGACTTGAGCAAACTTTGGCATGAGCGGCTTGGTCATCTAAACTATCGCTCATTGCAGCAACTATGTAATCAACATATGGTGATTGGTTTTCCTCTTGTTTCATGTAGAGATGGTGTTTGTGTCGGTTGTGTTCTCGAAAAACATCAATGGGATAGTTTTGACAAACGTGCTTCTTGGCACACCTCGAATCCTTTGCAGCTTGTTCATAGTGATTTGTGTGGTCCACTTTTTTCTCCTTCTTTTTCTGGGTGCAAGTATTTCTTAACCTTCATTGATGACTTTTCCAAACGTACTTGGGTTTACTTCTTAAAACTTAAGAGCGAAGTTTTTGACAAGTTTTTGGCCTATAGGGCCCTTGTAGAAAAGAAATTTGGACATCAAATGAAAAGTTTAAAAACAAATACTGGAGGCGAATATGTGAACAATAATTTTACAAGTTACTGCACTGCATAGGGAATCCAAATGCAACACATTATTCCATATACACCACAACAAAATGGTGTTGTAGAGAGAAAGAACTGTGCATTAAAAGAAATGGCTAATTGTATGATCCAATCTAAGGGATTAAGTCTAAAGTACTAGGTGAAAGCCATCAACTATGCAAATTACATAGTAAATCACACTCCCACAAAGGATCTTAAAAATATAACACCGGAAGAAGCTTGGACTAAAATTAAACCAGATGTAAGTCACTTATGTGTATTTGGCAGTATAGCATGGGCTCACATTCCTGATGAGAAAAGGAAAGCATTGCAGCCTAAAAGTGATAAGTGTATATTTGTTGGTTATTTTGAAGATGCCAAAGGTTATAGATTTCTTGAAACACAGTGTAATGAAATTATTATTATAAGAGATGTTAAATTTGATGAAAATCTCTTGGCATGCGAGCCTAATTCGGTGTTTGTGCCTTCTTTGGCCTCCGAGACTAATTCGACGTTTCTGCATTCTTTGGCCTGTTGTTATTGGATTAATTGGTAGGTGTGGACACTAACAGATCTCCCTAGATCCACCTGGATCTAGAACAAAATAGGACACGACATGACTCTTTCCCTAAGTTTTGACCATTGAATTAACTAGGAGGCAAGAACAAATAACATACCTTATTATCGCTTCCTAGGGTCTTTGTTGCTCCCGCTTCTCTCCAGTGCTCTCGTGAAGTCAAGACCAAGACAACACAAACCAACTCAAGTGAAGATAGCATAATATATTCAATAGTCAACCTATGTGTATGATCAAGGAATTACACAATAAACTGGAAATAACTTTATGGGAAAGGGACATGCCACTGTATCATATTAATGGAAAGTAAAGATTACAACCTGAGCCTTGATGTCGCAAACTTCCTTTCGATGGCTCCTGGCTCTGACAGACACACTTTCTCAATCCTTGCATGAAGAAGATCAAATCCCCTTGATAGACTTGCTAGAGTCTACAAGCTGTTGTTCAGCTAAGTTCTTCACACAATCATTTCACCAATTCTCCAATGAATCTTGCTTAACCTTTTCCATGAGAATTCCCTTAATATATAGGAGAGAATGAATTAGTTACTTGGATAAGAATGATCCCACAATATCTGGGAATCCAGTACAAGGATAACCATTCGAATGCCAACCCATCCTTCTAGAAGATTCCCTTCTAGAAACATCGAGAATTCATATTTTTCCATGCTTTAGGAAGAGTTCTCACCCTAACTATTCAAAACAGTGCGAGAAGTTCGCACCCTGGCTTAAAGAAGCCTGTGAGAATCAGGCATTCTCGCACCCAAATATACTAGCAGCCTACGAACCTTCTTCAAAAATGAGTTTTCTGGGAAGAGGTGAAAGTAACTTTTCTCAGGAGAATTCTTATGAAGAGCCTAAGTACACCATCATCAATACATCATCATGATGACCAAAATCATGGGTAACAGAATGCCCCCCAAAGTATGAGGTTGGAAACAGTGACAGCCGAAAGACTTTGTAAACTTCATGTGTGTGTCGGAAACTAGGCGCACACCTAATCAGAAACCTGTGAACAACCAAGCATATGCAGAATATCATATATACCAATTCTGAGGTAGGCATTCCCATACTCAGATCATAGACTGATGACAATTGTAGACCTAGTTCATGGCCACCAATCATACACTGTGGATCCATGCCGTCAAAATAAAGCATAGCCACCAAGAATACACTGTGGATCTATGCGAAAATATTCAAACCGAAATGACATAGCCACAAGACATACACAGTGGATCTATGTGTCACAGATTATACATACTCCATCGCAACCTAGACAAAAGAGATGATATCTAGGGTCTTCAATATCGTCGCCCAAAGTATGAATCTAACTATGTGATTACATGTGTTGAAGTCAAACATGGAAGAAACCACTTGATTACCGGTCAATGATGAAACCGTTAACAAGCGCGAGGGAAATCACCATTGATATCAATGACTCCCAAGGTACTCTAGTACAATCCATCGAGTGTGAATGAATGAGTTGAAGTCGAACATTCGATGGAATCTTTCGATCAGGGGTCAATGATGTAAACCCACTGTCGAAAGCGACGAAACCTGCCATTGAGGAATGCAAGCTCCAAGGTACCAAACAATTTCTAAGTCTTGATTCTGGATAATGAGCTGAAGTCGACGGAACAAAACTCGTCACAGGAGGGCCTTGATGTATCCCCCATCAATGACACGAAATGAGTAACATATTTTGAAGGTGAAATAGAGTATGATGTAAATTGTACCGGACACAAGGAAGGCTGACATAGAGAGAATGGACAACTGTAGATGGCTGACTCAATATAGGTTTCAAATGGACCTCTCTTGAACATATGAACGATACGACCAATGATTTGGCAGCATTGACTCAAAGACGACACAGGGAATGACCTTGTAGCAAATCGAATGAGAGACAAATGGATTTCCCAAACCGGCTTCAAATGATGAATAGAGGGTGTCATGTTCACAAGCGACACTTACTGCCAATCAATACGAAGATGAAAACATATCCCTTTCCCAAATTTTTCCCCACCATTTCTGGCGAGTACCTCTTTATTTTTATGCAAGCTTGAGGAGGATAACATATGCTTGTTGATATAAGCTCATCCTTCGGACGAGTCCCTTGGAGTATGTTTAACGAACTCTAAGAAGGAGTGGTTTGGTCCCATTATGGGTCTTTCAATGTTTGTTTAACAATTCCAGAGATAGAAAACTCGAAGGTTTTTCAAGATTATAGAGTCTGGAAAAACGCTTAAAAGAGAACTCTCTCAGTTCCTTTTTCGTAAAATAGTCTGAATGACACTGAAAAAGAGATAAATTATCGCTCACCAGACGCTTACTTCAAATACTTTATCGAGCGTGAAAATAGCAAGGTCGCTCGGCGATCGTTTCATGTTTAGAGAGTCTGAAAATAGCTTAAAGAGGACTCCAGAGGGGTTCCTTTTTCGTGTAACCTCGTTGAGCCCAAAAAAGTGATAAAAGTATGCTCGATCGCATTCTCATGTATTTGCGAGCACAAGAACGAACAAAGACCATGCTCGAGGTTTTATACAAAAACCATAAAAAACAATCAAAACACGCGATGACAAAGAAAAAATATGTCTGCATCCCTGCATAGGAACCTTGAAAACATTATGCCTGCAAAAGTTACACTCAAAAGGACATTAGGGATTAGGGTTTAATAGATAAATAATCATAAAAAACCAAATGACATGGTAAAAGTAAATAAAAAGGAGTAAAAACTTTTATTACCACATCATTTTCACTATTCCACTATTTGAGCTCAAAAAACCCCTATTTTACCCTCCAAGTTCAGCATTAGATTGCGGGAGTTACGAGCGTCCATTCAGCGAGCCGTCAGCGACAATAAGGTAGGCTCTTTGTCCTTAACACTTTCATGGTTTAATTTTGTATTTCCATTGGTTAAAATTTCATTTTTCATTTGATTTTACAAGCCCTACTTGCACACTTCCATTCTCGCAGGTAGGCTACACGGGACCTGCGAGAATGGGGCATTCTCATAGGTGACCCTAATGTAGCCTGCAAGGTTCTCGCACTGTGCCCAAAGAGCACCTGCGAGAACCGCAAAGCTCAATTTGTTTTTTAAATTTTACTCAATGAAAGAGAATGAACTCATGAAAAAAGTTGCTAATCTTCTTATCGTGCCTCTTATGCAGATAATTGGCCATCAGAATGGTGCTTGAATGGTGTGAAAGGGAGCACGAAGAAGACAATGCAATTGTCGAAAATCATCCACCTACTATTGCTTCTTTGAGAAACTGTGGGCTCCTGAAATACTTTCGTATCACGGACATGAGGGCCCAAGTCAGATTATTAGAGTACCTGGTGCGTATGTGGGACCCTGATCAACAGGTATTTCACATGGGGGTCCACACACTGTCCTTAGATATTGAGGACATTTACTTTTTGAATGGACTGTCACGATGCGAGCACTATGTGAGCCTGACTGGTGGCAGAGGTGGTGGGCTACCCATGAGCGAGTACTGTCGTTTACACTGTGTCCCCGAGGCAAAGAGAAAGAAAGGAAAAGTAGTTATTTTGGGGGTACGAGATTTGACCCTTCGTACTATCCTATTCACCATAGCTTGGATGGCTGGGAGTTCTACTCCTCACATGGTGTTATAGAGTTACTTCCAGTATGATATTGAGTTACTGAACCTCGGGTGTTCAACTAGGTAGATGCTATGCTTCGCAGTATCAAAAAGAAGTTGACCAAATGCAGACGAGGTGACCTGAAGCAATTCGGGTATGGATCTTTGTTGGTGTCCTTATTCCTTGAGAGGGTTCCCTTACTGAGACTACAGGTTGAGTGGAATTTACCGACTCCCAAGGATCCAAGGATGCTGAGATGGTGTCGGCTCATGGCCCGGCACGTAGCAGGACCGATCATCAAGTATGATGATACCTTTTTTGACTGGCTTCAACCACAGATGTTGATAGTTGATGACTATGCTTATGCCGGGTTGGATTTCCGAGGAGATCTAGACTTAGTACTTCCAGAGGATGCTTAGTGGGGGGACCTTGGTAAGAAGTACACACATTTTTTCTTGTTAAATGTTTTTTGTGAATTTTTATCATATTCAAATGTTTTTGTTTTATATGTTCTTCCAAAGACTAACAGAAAATCATTGTTGATGTCACAGATGTTGGCCCTTATAGACATCCTGTTACTTCTCCCATTCAGCGGCAAGGAGAGGTAGTGGCAGTGCCACAATATGCTGGGGATTATCAGGTGGTGGAACAAAATCTAGAGGGCCTGACCGCAGATATTCCAGACAAGTCTCTGGAAGAGGTTCCACGACGTGATCAACGTCATACTGTAGGAGTTTCAGGATCCATGAGTCGACTGCTCCGTAGAGTTGCCCGAGAAGTCATGTGTTACCATGAATTTTATCCATGATGTCACTTTGTAGAAGCTATGAGCTTCAGATTTTGACATTTTGGTCTTCGGACAAAACTTTTTGTAAAAAACTCTTTTGATCGTTATATATACAGACGGCTTCTACCAGTTTATCATGTGTTGTGTGAACATTGATGTGATTGATTTATAAATGATTCAAATGTCTGTCTAATACATAATTAGACAATGCATCTGTTAATGTATTTAGACATATAGGAATATGTTGATATTCAATGTAATCAAAATAACGTTCCAAGAGGAGAATTCACAAATACACCCGTAACAAAGTAGGACTTCGAATAGAATAGAAATTACTTAACTGTAGTACTATAAGCTGTGAATCGAGATGCACAACCAAATGATAGATTCCGAGCGAGATAGCATCAACCAATAACTCAATAATGGCGCTATACTCTGCAATGTTGTTGGTCGCATGACTGAGACACACACCTCGTAAGGAGACAAGTTCGTTTGCAGGGGCATAAATTATCCGCGCTGCAGAAGCAAGGTTCTGAGTGCTACGGCTAGCGCCATCAGCGAAGCCAATATAGGGTAGTGATGACTTCGACATCTGGAAATCAAACACAACGTCACTTAAGGGCAGAGACCAGATAACAACAAAAGCAAGCTATAGTAACACACAAAAAGTATGATACATTAAAAATACAAGTACTTGTGCAGATGAGTTTATGCATAGTACTTCTTCAAGTACAACCCATTCCTGGGTTCACTCAAAGGGATACCATCGTAGTCTACTAACTCACAAGCTCATTTTTTCAAAACTCGTCGAACGATATAAGGACCTCGCCACATGGCTTCGAATTTCCCATCTCCTAACATATCTCGATCTTGTTCATAGAGGAGAACAATATCACCTTCGAAGAAAATGTGAGGCTTGACATGCTTGTCGTATTGGGCCTTAACACGTTTTTTCTGAGCTTCTATAACTAGAGTGGCATCACGTTGAGTTTCGTCTAACCGCATAAGATACAATAGACGTTCTTCTTCAGCAGAAGTGTTGGGTAGGAGTTCAACAACTAGTTTTAAAGAGGGTATCTCGCATTTAATCGGGAGAATGGCTTCCACACCATAGACTAACCGAAAAGGTGTAAACCTAGTAGCGGACTTGATGGATGTCTGGTATGCCCACGATGCTGAAAACAACATTATGTGCCAACTTGTTTTATGAATCCCTATCATTCGTTGGAGCATAGTTATGAGAACTTTGTTAATCGCTTCAACTTGGCCGTTGGCTCTTGGATAATAGGGCATTGAGTTATCATGGTGAAGACCCAACTTTTCAGTAAGTTCGGACATCATAAAATTCCTAAAGTGGCTACCGTGATCAGTGATGATAGCTTGGGGAACACCAAAATGAGCTATGACATGATTAAAAAGAAATAATGATGCAGTCTTTTCAGTTTTGTCAAATTTTGGCATCGCCTCGATCCATTTCATAAAGTAATCGATGGCTACAATAATGTAACCATGCCCCCTGGTCGAGTGAGGGTGACATGTCATGAAATCGATGCCCCATTTCGCAAAGGGACCAATGGAGACCACAGGGTGAAGATGAGAGGGATGTGACCGGATCTTCTGATTATAGGTCTGGCAGTCATGGCATTTCTGAATGGTGATGATGCAGTCGTTAAACAAAGAAGGCTAAAAATACCCTACACGTAAGATATTCTAGGCAGTAGCATACCTAGACATATGACCACCACATGCTCCAAAATGGAAGTCATTTAGTACTGGACAAAGTTGGCCGGAAATTCTAGGTTTGGAGATATATAATGATATCACCATACCAAAGATCATCAGTGCTAATAAGGAAAAGAGATTCATCAGGTAATGAATTAGCTGCTACATTTTTCGTTGCAGAATGGGGAAAATCGCATATCAACTCAGCAAAAACTAAGGACTTCTTGGACTTGGCGCGTTCGAATTCCAAGTCAAACTCCTGGAGTATCACAATCCATTTGGAGTATTTTCCCCCTAGCAATTGACATGTCAGAATGTGTTGCATAGGGTTGCAATGAAAAATCACCGTAGTCTTGCGTGAGAGGATATAGTGCCAAAAGCGTTGGACAGCTTGAACGACAGCCAAGACCAATTTCTCCACATGTTGATACTTGATTTCAGTTGGCGTGAGACTTCGACTCAAGTAGTAAATAACATGTTCATCATGAGCATCATCCTCTTGAACGAGAACCATGCCAATGGTGTAATCTGAGGTAGCAAGGTAAAGGAAATAATCGCGACTGTAATCAGGGGGAAAGAGAAGCAGAGCTCGCGTTAGGGACAATTTCAAAGCTTCAAAAGAATTATTGGCAATGGTATCCCAGACGAACTCTGAATCCTTTTTTAATAGCCACGTAAAACCAAGAGTGATCTCAGCGTGATTTGGGATGAAACGACGAAGAAAGTTTGCTTTCCCCTCCAAACTTTGTAACTGGCAAAGTGTAGAAGGAGGAGGGAGATTAAGGATCACCTCTACCTTTAAAGGATCCACCCATATCCCTTTACGTGAAACGATAAAACCTAGAAGATGGTCGGATTCCACGCAAAAAATGCATTTATGAGGATTCAAACGTATACGATAGAACCGATAGCGAACGAAAATGGCTCGGAGGTGGGTAGGATGATCGACTCAACGCATTGAATGAGTGGGTAAATCGTCCAAATATGGTTGAACGATGTGCTTGATATCATGGAAATCATAAGACATAGCACGTTGAAGAGTTGCGCCAATGTTCTTAAGACCGAAAGGAAGTTTCTGATAGGCAAAAGTACCCCAAGGACAAATGAAAGCAGTCTTATGTTGATCCTCAGGAAGAATGTTGATTTTCTTATACCCGGAGAAACCATCTATAAGAGAGAAGATTTCACTTCCGGTGCAATCGTCGACAATCTGATCTATGAAGGGGGTAGGAAAGTTGTCTTTGGGACAAGCTTTGTTGATATCCCTATAATCAATGCATACACAAATGGTGTCTTGTTTCTTGTCAATCGGGACAAGATTGGAAACCCAGTCTGTGAGAGCCACCTGATAAATAAAGTCGTCTTTAAGAAGTTTCTCGACTTCGAGCTTAATAGCAGTCGCTTTACGTGGGTGAACTGGACGAAGGCATTTCCAGACAGGTTTAGCGCCGGGGTATGTCTTTATATCATGTATGACAATGGTAGGGTCGATCCCTGGCATTTCTTCATAGCTCCAGGAGAAGATGTCATGAAATTATTTGAAGAGGAATGTGTAGGTAACAATTTCGTCGGAAGAAAACGAAGCTCCAATATGAACATTTTTGACAATCCCAGGTTTGATGGATATGTTGATGGGAACAGTGGGTGAAATATTGCTTAAGTTCCCTTCGGCAAACACATCGTGTGTAGTCTCGGGAACGGTTGAGATGACAACAACGGTCAACGAAGTCGAAATCCGTTGGTATTTCTCAAGAGTATGTTACTCCAGAAATAGGATGGAACCATGATGCCCATCGTCCCAAGGGGTGTCCTCCATGAAAGACATGATCATCTCGTCAATGGGAAAAATAACACGAAAAGGATTAGGAGACAACTCATCAAGAGAGGGGGTAGAAGGTGTTGTCGATTGAATGGCTTGGTAGGCGGATTCAACTGGACTTAACGGCATTTTGTCGCCGAAACGAAAATGATCTCTAGGGTCAGGGACTATCCAAGGGTCGTGAGACGCAAGAAGTTCATGAGGCATGGTGGAGATAATGTTGATGGAAGCAATAGACGAGCGTGGAACATCGGGCGGTGGAATGGGGAAAGTACCCATTAATGAAGAGTCCTTGAGAAGACCGACACCAACGTTCTCATAACCTGGTGGGTTTTTAGCGATAAATGGTACGTTGCCAGTATGGGTATTGGAATTAAAAAAAGGAAAGTTGGTCGATGGTAACAACCTTTCCTTGATGTGGGAAATGTACCACACTGAAAAGGGTCGACACAACGGCGCGCATGGAATCAATCCAGCTGCGGCCAAGAAGAAGATTGTAATCAAGGGGAGCGTCAAAGACTTCCACTTCGACTTGGACCGTTTTTCCTTCTAACGTGATGGGCAATGAAGGAAGGACACCGTAGGACTTAAAACCAGAGTCGTTGAAGGCTTTAAGAGTGTTCTGGGATTCATTTAAAGGAGGAGAGCCAATGGATTTCCAACAAGCAAGAGACATAACACATGTCAAGGAACCCTCATCGATAACAGTGCGACAAATGTTTTTGTTAGAGACAGCCACTTGGATTTGGAATGCAAGTTGAGGGGGTAACCTTGGAATGTGATCTTCCAAGTCAAAGACTATCAAATTCGTATCCATCAGATCGATTCCACCGATAGCTTTCAACAGTGCCTTCCGTTGTGCGGGACAAGTCTAAAGGACTTCGAGGGCTGACATCGCAGAAGGTGCTTGGGCCAGATCTTCAACAATGTTGTAGTTATGGGCAGCACAAGCATCAGGATTGAAATTCGATTTCCAAACGATGCCCTTTGGGGGGGGTTGTAGAACTATGTCGAGGCTCGGTCGTTCGAGATGAAGAGGACCGTTGGTAGGTGGAGTCGTGGGAGAGGGTTGTACCAAGGAAGGGGGTAAATCATCAACCTTCTCCTTAGAGGGAGAATAATCGTTGTCCCGAGTAGTGAGTGCAACGTTGTTCTGCTTAGAATCACCAGTACACATCAAAACATATGATGTAGTAGAAGATGAAGGTTGGTCATGAATGACCAACTGAGCTTGTTGTTGAGACGGGAAGGGTTGGGACAAGACAGCCGGTGCAGGTGGTTTTGGAGCTCCTTGAAGGAACTTAGTGACCTCGGCACGTCGTGGACAATCCTTCGTGTAGTGATCATCACCACAGATAAGACAAGGGTATCGTGGTTAGTGCTTATCCCAATCATCAACAGGGGTAGGTTTGGTTTGCTTTGCTTGAGAATTATTTTTTCCCTCCTTATTCTTACCTCTTCCCTTTTTAGATTTGTTTTTATCGGCAGGGGTAGATTGAACTACATTTACCTCTGAAGTCTTTCCAGTGGGAGGGGTAGGAGATGGAGCATTTTGAACATTAGAAGAAGCAGATTTGGGGCTTTTGCTTGAAGCGGAATGTGGTTGGGCTTGGGTAGTACCAACCACACCATCAGCTACATGCGAGGCAACTGGAGTAGTTGAAGTGATAGAAGCATTAGGACGAGGTAAATCAGGTAGTAAATTGTAAAGGGCTCTCGTTTGTGAGTAAACGAGGTAAAGATATTGAGCACGACTAATAGCCTGCTCTTCCGTGACTACGCCACCCATGGCAATATCCTTACCGATTTCATTCACAAATGATTTTGTAAACCATTCTTCCAGTAACTGATCGAGGAGCTCAATTTTAATGAGACGTTGTCTCCTTCGCCACTCATGGATGTCATCAGATATATGAGTGCCTTTATTCTATTTGAAGGAAGTCAAAATATCGGTCTTGGTATCATAATGGATCGGTAACTGGTAATGCGTAAGGAAATCCATAGCTAGGGTGTTGAAGTCAGAGAAGAAACCTCGTGGCAATTCGATATACCACTTCGCAGCAGAACCTATGAGGGTTCATTGAAAAATACATAAACGAATAGATTCATCCATCAATGAGTTGGATGAACACCATAGTTGAAAAGTCATAACGTGATTGTTTGGGTCCTCTCCCGCTTTGTTGTCGAATTTAGGAATGTCCGATGGAAGCTTGGCTGGAATAATAGGCCATTGGGGAGAGTGACGAATAGGATCATTTAAAATCCTTGACAAATCGGGAAGATCCAAAGTGGCGAGAAAGGGTAACTGTCGATTCACCTGAAGGTACTGGTGGCTTTGAGGTGGAAGCCCTGTCGACAAACTAGTAGGACCATAAGAAGTCTGCATATAATGTGAAGACCCAGGCATATTTGGTGGTGGTTGGAGAGGATAGTAGCTCATATAAGTATACCCTGTAATAGGGGCTTGATTTTGAGCATTTTCCCCCCAAATTGGATTGAACGACCTTGGATATGGTTGGCCCATGCTAGGGGGTGTTACGAACATAGTTGGAAACTGCTGCCCCCCATTCGATTGAAGAGGATTTTGTATCAACTGATTCCAATATTGGGCCAAGGACGGAGGGATGTTTTGCCCATAAGGTGGGGTTGGTCCTCCCATCAAAGGTGGTGTTCCAATTGGGGGCAATGTTACAATTGGGGGTTGTGTTCCAATTGGGACTTGCGTTCCAAAAGGAATTTACCCACTGAAAGGGGGCTGTGTCATACCACCTTGGTGAAATTGTCCACCAACCGAAAACTAGTAATTTGGAGTGAATGATGGAAGAGATCCACTAAGATTAGGAGTAGAAGACGAAGAAGGTCCTCCAAAAGGAAATTGAGGGAGTGCTGGAACAAAACCGAGAAGAAAGTGCCTAGAAGAACAAGGAACACTAGGAGAGCCGGATGGAGTTTGCGCAGGAGTAGGAATGGAAACATTCAATGCATGGTATCCAGGTAGTAGTGTCGGAGAGACGTTGGGCGTTCATGGTGTATTGATACGAGCAAGAATAACCGCAGTAAACCCGGTTGGAACACTTGAAGTAGCTGCAAGATGGGCCATTTCGCCAGGGACGGTAAAGTGATAAGTGGTAGTCACCGGTACTGTCTCTGTACTAGATATTTCATAAATCATAGGTGGGTTGATCTTGGAAATCACAGGTGAACCTGGACCAAAAAGGTCCTGTCGAAAAACGCCCGTAGACCAAAAAGGATCTTGTTCCCCAGGTCCAGACGGAGATCCAGAATACACAACAATTAAGTCTCTGGAAGAGTTTGCTCGCATAAAACGTCTCTCAGAATCGGGATGAATTCGAAATTCCTCTCGAGTATTTGTAATTCAAAAATGTTCTAGAGATTCAGTGTGTTCCACTTGTGGTGTGGTGACGACTGTGACTTCCCTAGTGGAGTCGCCAATTTTGTTATTGGATTAATCGATAGATATGGACACTAATAGATCTCCCTAGATCCACTTGGATCTAGAACAAAACAGGCCACGACATGACTCTTTCCCTAAGTTTTGACCATTGAATTAACTAGGAGGAAAGAACAAATAACATACCTTATTATCACTTCCTAGGGTCTTTGTTGCTCCCGCTTCACTCCAGTGCTCTCGTGAATTCAAGACCAAGACAACACAAACCAACTCAAGTGAAGATAGCACAATCTATTCAATAGTCAACCTATGTGTATGATCAAGGAATTACACAATAACGTGGAAATAGCTTTATGTGAAAGGGACATGCCACTGTATCATATTAATGGAAAGTAAAGATTACAACCTGAGCCTTGATGTCGCAAACTTCCTTTCGATGGCTCCTGGCTCTGACACACACACTTGCTCGATCCTTGCATGAAGAAGATCAAATCCCCTTGATAGACTTGCTACAGTCTACAAGTTGTTGTTCAGCTAAGTCCTTCACACAATTATTTCACCAATTCTCCAATGAATCTTGCTTAACCTTTTCCATGAGAATTCCCTTAATATATAGGAGAGAATGAATTAGTTACTTGGATAATAATGATCCCACAATATTTGGGAATCCAGTACAAGGATAACCATTCGAATGCCAACCAATCCTTCTAGAAGATTCCCTTCTAGAAACATCGAGAATTCATCTTTTTCCATGCTTTAGGAAGAGTTCGCACCCTAACTATTCAACACAGTGCGAGAATTTCACACCCTGGCTTAAAGAAACCTACGAGAATCAGGAATTCTCACACCCAAATATACTAGCAGCCTGTGAACGTTCTTAAAAAATGAATTTTCTGGGAAGAAATGAAAGTAACTTTTCTCAGGAGAAAGTTCTTATGAAGAGCCTGAGTACACCATCATCAATACATCATCATGATGACCAAAATCATGGGTAACACCTGCGAGCCTAATTCGGCGGTTGTGCTCTCTTCGGCCTGCGAGCCATCTTTAACGTTTGTGCCTTCTTCTGTTATGGTTTCTTCTTCAGATGATGATAGTGAGGATGAAAATCCACCTCTGCCTACTCACCTTCCTCCAGATGAGTCCTTTGAACCTGAACCAACACCAGATCCACCACTTCCTAGATGTGTATGTTCAACATGAGAAGCAATTGGTGATCTTGTCGGTGATCCTTCAGATCAATGTCAGACACGTTCACATTTCTAGCGAGCCTCTTCTCTTTTGGTTCAAGTTTCATAAAATCATGATCCAGAGACATTTGCAGAAGCTTCAAGTCATCTAGATTGGGATACAACAATGAATGAAGAGTATTGTTCTTTAATGAAAAATGATACTTGGGACCTTGTACCTCTTCCAAAAGGAACAAAAATTTTCAAATGTAAATGGGTCTATAGAACTAAGTATGCATCATATGGAAGTGTTGAAAGACAGAAGGCTTGGTTAGTTGCCAAAGTATTTTCCCAATTTGAAGGAATTGACTATAATGAAACCTTTGCTCTCGTAGAGAAAATGAATTCCATCTGTCTTATTCTTGCCCTTGTTGCCTCACCTAAATGGGAGGTCCATCAGATGGATGTTAAATCTGCCTTCTTGCACAGATATTTGCAAGAAGAAATCTACATGGAACAACCTCCTCACTATGTCCAGAATGAATCTAGCCTTTTTTGTCGCCTTAAGAAATCTCTTTATGGTCTCAAGAAAGCTCCCCGAGCTTGGTATGCCAAAATGGACATATTTCTTATTGCCACTGGATTCTGTAGATGCCATTTTGATCCTAATGTATATACCAAAAAAGTAGAAATCCATCTCATAATCCTTGTCCTTTATGTTCATGACCTTATCCTTACTGGTAGTGAATCAAAACTTTTAAACCATGTGAAAACCAACCTTAAGAAGAAATTTGAAATGACAGACTTAGGCTTTTTGCACTATTTCCTTGGCCTCCAAGTTTTGCAAACCAATGAAGGAATTTTTCTTTCCCAGTCTAAGTATGCTTATGATCTTCTTCATCGCTTTCACATGGATGATTGTAAACCAACCCCTTCTCCCTTCCAATCTAGAGTCAAGCTTACTGCCACATGTACTTCTCCCGAAATTGATGCCACCCTGTACCATTAGTTAGTTGGTAGCCTCTTATACTTTAATCATACCCATCCTGATCTTTCCTTTGTTGTTGGTCTTTTTGCCCGGTATATAAAAACACCCCATGAAATCCATTGGAAAGAAGCTAAAAGGATACTTCGCTATGTCCATGGTATAGTTCAGTTCGGAATACATTACAGTTCAGGGGGGACTCCTTTATTGGTTGGTTTCATTGATTCAGATTGGACCGATGACCCTGATGATCAGAAGTCTACTGCAGGTTATTTTTTCAGCCTTTGTTCAAGACCTGCCACTTGGGCCTGTAAGAAACAACAAGCTATTGCACTTTCTTCATCAAAAGTAGAGTACCGAGCAGTGGTAAATGCAAGTCATGAAGCATTGTGGCTTCGACAGATCCTTTCCGAGTTTGGATTCCAGCAGCAACATCTGACCAACCTTTGGTGTGACAATCAAAGTGCCATCAAGCTTGACAAAGACCCAGTTCAACATCAGCGTAGAAAACACATCGAGCTACACATGCACTTCATCAGAAAGCTCATTCATGATTAAGTTATTGAAGTGCTCTTTTTCCCTATAGAAGATCAAGTTGCAGACATTTTCACAAAGTCTCTTACAGAAGCAAAGTTTTCCAAACGTTGATCTATGTTAGGAGTTCAAGAAGTTGTCATTAAGGGGGGATAGGCTCTAATGCTTCCTTCCTTCTCTTATTGTGTCACCATTGTAAATCCTTCAATCCTATCCCAAGTTGTTCTTAAGGGGGGATGTTAGGATATTTAGACACTTAGGAGTTAGTTAATATCTACTTGGTCTAATGTGTCGTTAGGTAAAAGTGTGTTTCTTAGTGTGTTTCTTTAGTATGCATTAGTATGCATTTTTAGTTAGGAAATCCGATGGTCACAATATGTTCCCGACATAGAGTGATTCGACGGTTCATACTCTCCTTGATCTTAACGGCCATTGATCTATGTATTAACACCTGATTGGTCCATGATCTCTATTTAAAGAGCATGGAGGGTCATTTGTCGATGATCGATTGTGAGAAACTCTCTTGTAAAATCTCTATGTAATCTTTTTATTTGCATTAATAAACTGCTCCAAGTGGTTGCGTTGGTTAGGGCCATGGATGTTTCCCCGTAGGGGTTTTACCACGTGAAAACATCGGTGTGTTGATCTTTGATCTGGTTATGTGAGTGGTTATTGAAGGTGTTCATCCTCTTTTGGAATACCTGTGTTTTCAAACAACATACATCATTGTAAAGTAAACAAGCATGTGGATAGGTGTATTTTGTCCGCGTGGGGGAACAACAACAACAAATAAAATCTCACGTCCTAAAAGACGTATTTTCCTTCCTCTCAATTAGCACTGGGACTTCCAAGAGCACTCAACAGTGGGTTCTGAATCCATCAGAAGATGAACTAGTGAAGGTTGAAATAGTCAGTTATGATGAGGGGTAGAGGGTGCATATCCCAAAAGAACTAGCGATATTTACTAATAGCCACACAAAATACGACCAAGGTGTGATTGTAGCCCACAAATTCCACCTATGTAGATAACATAATTTTTGGCCACTAAGTGCCTCAATCAAAGTGAGACATTTAGATTTTTGGCCTCATAAATGCTTCACGGGTTGGGTGACTCAAGGAGGGATGCTCAGAACAACCAGACCTCGACCTTCAACCCTTCACGGGTATCTCCCTGCCTTATGGTGTAGGAACACTTGACTTGGAGGATTTAAAATTTCCCTATTTCTCAACTTCTATGGCTTGAAAATGTGAGAACCTGATAATGGGGGGTTATTTGGATGCCTACCCCCGAAATCCTACTTAGACTAAAAAATTATTTTGGCACCCCCTCTAGAGGAAAATTTAGTGCGTTTGTTAGAAAATTTTAGATGTGGTGGGATGAGATATTGGCAGTGTGGACCAATCTCGGTTGAATTAAAATGGGTGTGAATAATTTCCAAAGAAGTAGTCAGATCTTTCAAAATTCCTTTGGATAAATCCTACTTCGGCCTCCACTATTCTAACGGAAATTGTGTGTGTGAGGAGTGATTTTGTGTGCAAGAAAGTGAAAAGTGAGCAAAGATTTTAATAATTTAAGAGTGAGATTGCAACATGTGGACTTCCTGTGGTCCTTACAAATCTTCTTACCTAGCTTACTAACTGCCTTTGGTACAACCTTGCGGAACATTTAAAACCCTAAAGAACTATCAATGTGGACATATGGGTCCTTTACAAATCCTTTAAACTCCCTAAAATGTTGTTTACACTCAGAAAGCTCTTGAAAACTATCCTAGATTGTAAACATGTGGGCATGTATGGGCCTGTTACTTTGATCTTTAAAATTCCCTAGATTGTGATCTAAACTAAGAAAACATTTTTTAGAAACTATCCTAAGTTTGCAACATGTGGGCATGTATGGGCCCTTATAAAACTTTAAGATGTTTTCAAAAACTAAAGAGGAACCCTAGGGGGGCTTTGTCCTCTCTTAAATATTTTGTTAAGGGAGATGAAACTTCCTCTCAACCTCATTTTGTGATTCCCAATATCACACTGGGGTGCGAGGGAAGAGCATACTTGAGGGTCAAAATTGGTTTCTAGTCCCAATTTGAATGATTTTTGAATGAAAGAAATAACTTCAACTTAAAATTTTACAAGCCAAATGAGCCATCAATGTGGCAACAAAAGAAAAAAAGAGAAGAATATTGATTCTTTTTACCCCCCTAAGTGCCTATGTTAGCTAACCTTTCTTATGAGAAAGGATTCTAAGTGGAGTGTAGTTGCCTTACAAACTGCAAGGAAATAAAAAATATGAAGGCTAGGGGCCCTCAAACCATGCATAAAACCCCTTACAATTTTGAAAAAATGGACTCATGTGTAGGTTACAGTTCTGACAAGTGCGTAGAAGGCCCACAATGCACAAAGTAATGAAGCTTGTGGTGTGCACAGTGTGTAGAATGCGCGTCTGTGGGCCAGAAAATATACGCACTTCTTGTCACGTGTTGGGGGAGAAATTTTCAAGTGAAATACTCCTACCTCAACTGAGAATTTTGACTTTGGCAAGTTGGGCTAGGTATTTTTTGGTACCTGCAAGTCAAAACAATCAAAATGAAGTGCTCACAAAGCTCAAATAAGGAGGAATTTGATACCAATCCCCAGTATGGTCAGCAATCTGTTGTGTTGGTTTTGTCACTTGGGTGAGAAAAACAACAACACTTGCATGTTTAGATGAGCCTGCTAAACAAGACAAAACTTTTGTGAGTGGGTTAGATAAGCCAAACACATGTGAAAACAAAAAAATAAGTGTTAGAAAGCTTCAGAAACTTAGAAACATGAAAATCAAACAATGACCAACATATTGCTACCAATGGATCAATAGATTAGTAGGCAAAACACTGTAGATAAAGGCAGGGAATTATGAGTCCCTTCTTCCTCCTTGATAGGGCTCTTGAGTTCCCTAATTGAGAGCTCTTCACTCTTTACAATGGAATAAATGGCAAATGGTGAAGAAAAACAATGCATATTCCCTCAAGATGTGAGTGGAATGGCCTATTGTAATGGTGCTTGAAGGCTTCAAAGAGAAAATAGGATTCTCAAAGAAGAATTCTTGCATCATAACAATACCTTGAAGATCTTAATTTCTTAGCACACCCATGGCTCTTATTTATAACATCCATACATGGAAAAATGTAATTGGTTCATAGTGTGAACAAGGAGCCTTTTAGGGCACCCTCTAGACCTTGACCAACCTCCAAGCTAGATTCCGCTCAGATATGAGTGTCAAATCATGTTGGGGGGAAATACAGAAGTGATTGAGGGGCATAAAAGATCCATAAATGATCCAGGTGGATATTGGTGGCCACCCACCTATTCCAACTGGATCCTCATGTCTGTTTTTTATTCAGGACGTCTTTCTGTATTGCTTTATAATTGTGATTTCTACACTTCTAGGGTTGTTTGAATCCTCACACATTCTCCAGGTGGATACGGGTGGCCTCTCTCCTAATCCAACTGGCTTATTTTGTATGTTTTCATGTCAGCACATCTTGTTGTACTTTCAAGGATGTTTTGGGGCCCTAAACATTGTTTTTTTGGCTCGCCACAATCAAAATGTAGACAAAGTTTGATTCTAACAAAGGAATTTGTATCTCTCTAAAATACCTTTCCAATGGGCTATCACACGCCTAAAATAGAGGTCATATGCAAAAGTTATGATCCTAGGAAGTTGAGGTACCAAATTACACCAACTTACCCATAGGGCCCACATGACTTTTGGCGTTTTACCTTCTAGGGTTAGGTTTTTGGATGTCTATGGTTTTGGAATTCACGAGTAATATGAAAAGGGCCTATGGAGTCTCATTATAATCCATTCTTCTTAGATGGATACGCGTAGAAACCACATCTCTTCTCAGAGATAACTACCACCATTCGACCAAGTTTCAGTTCTGCAGTTTTGCAGTTTCAACCTATTTCATTATTTAATAGAACATATTGTTCACTGAATATTTGTGTTATTATTCCTATCTTTGTATTTATGGTATTTAGTATGTTAATTAGTTCGTTCTTCTCCTAAATCCGTATCAGTGGTATCAGAGCGGTTTGCTCTTCATTTATTTTTCTTCGTGCATATCCCCAACAAGGTCTGGGTTCAATAAGTTGGGACTTGAACTAATCAAGCCATTACCATATCGGTCGTGCCGAGCCCAACAACAACCCATGGGAGATGAAAAGAAATATGATGGAGCAAAAGGTCTTATTAAAATGTTGCTCAAGGAATCCCTCACATGACAAAGGAACGAAATGATGGACAACTTCGCGCAACTCCTTCGACGATTTCCCACAGGAGAAGCATCTTCATCAGGTGACCATGCAACCCCCTTCAAGGTACAGGTAAATTTTGATATTCCATTATTTGAAGCACTGATATATGTAGATGTTGTAGATAAATGGTTAAATATGCTCTAAGGATATTTTTCGATCCACAATTTTTCCGATCGGGAAAATCTCACTATTGCACTCCTCAAGGTCGTTCCCCATGTTAAAGATTGGTGGGATACTTACTCTGAGAAAAGGGTTGTGGAGGAATCTAAAATTTTTGTGGCGGCCCCTACATGGGATTCCTTCTGGGACACCATTAAAGAACAGTACTACCATGTTGGAAGCTACGAGGACCAATACACCAAATGGACCACCCTACATCAAGAAAGGGACTAGAAAGTACTAGAATTCACCAATATTTTCCATACCCTCCGCATCAAATTGGGTAGCAAATATTTTGAGCGTCATCTAGTGCTCAAATACCGTGACTCTTTGCATATATAGATTCAAGAAAAAATGGAGTTCCTGGACATCACCTCATTGGGCATAGCTTATAAATACATTGTCAAGATCGAGCAAAAATTTAAGAAGAAATGAAAAGAGTTTGGATCTGCAAACCCCTCATAGCCAAAGAAGGGAAAAGGCAACCCCAACCTACACAATAGGGGAACAAGTCATGATGGTCACCCTCAGGAAAATCCATCCAAGCCGCAACACAAGAAGGGAAATGAGAAGATGAAGAAGGACACGGGAAAATGGTGTGAGTACCATAAAAGTCCTTTGCACAACACTGACGAATGTCGCTACAAGTAGTCCCTCGTGGCTGAGATGAAGGTTTTCGAGTCAGAGGCCAGTTTTGATTATGAGTCAAATCCTGAAGGAGGGAAGCAGACTATCGATGATGAACCCAGTGCTACGGTCACTACCACCAAAGTCCGACCAAGCGAACCAAAAGAACTAGAGGAAGGGGAACGCCTCTTTCACTAGCATATGTGGGTCAAGAGGGATCTGATTCACTTAGTTGTCGACAACGGTAGTCAAAAGAACCTAATTTCAGTAGAGGTCATCAAGCGGGTAAACCTGCCAATGGAACCGCACCCGCAACCCTACACCATCGGCTGGCTTCGTCAAGGAAGAGATCTTCGTGTCAGCCAACAATGTCATCTATCCTACGACATCAAGCCTTTCAAAGATGAGGTACTATGATATTTCTCCCCTTGAAGTTTGTGATGTTATTTTAGGACAACCATATTTGTGGAAGCGTTATGTTGTGTATGAGTGTAGACCCCACAATGTTATTATTACTTTGGGTAGACAATTGTACAGGATCCCAGGGGTGGCACCGCCTACTTCCATTTCTTTAATCTCCACTAAGCACTGCATTAAGGTCATTTCACAGATCGGGAAGTTTGTCTTCTTTGTGATCTATGCTCACAGTAAGCAGAAGGTCGTCGCCACTTATGTGGCCTCTACACAACGCCTCTCTTTGCATCAAAAGCAAGTGGACGGGATCGTGGAAGAATACATAGACATCTTCGTCTCACCTACAGGGGTACCGACAAACTGCCAAGTCAAGCATCCAATTGATTTGGCCCCCATCTCACCTCTACTTAATGGACCAATCTATCAGCTCTCGCTAATCAAGAATGATGAAATCAGGTGTTAGATCTAAGAGATTCTTCAAAAGGGGCACATTAGACCGAACTCCTCCCCTTGTGGAAGCCCGATTGTACTGGTACAGAAGAAGGATGGGACTTGGCGACTCTGAGATAATCAAACAACTGACACCAAAAGATATCAACCCCAACTTCATGGAACGAGCATCCATTGATCAGATAGTGGACACACAGGTCAATGGCACTCGCTAGCAAAAAATCCATCTTTATCGGGTTGTCAAGGCAGGGAAACTCCTACACCAAGGCAAGTGGCTCACTCAGGGCCAAATCCAGCAGATGTTTCCTCACCTGATGGGGGAACTCAAATTAATGGACACCAGTTCTTCCTAAGGGGGGAGGATTGATCCAGGTGGATATTGGTGTCCACACACCTATTCCAACTAGCTCCTCCTGTCCGGTTTTTATTCAACACATCTTTCTGTACTGCTTTATAATTGTGAGTTCTACACTTTTGGGGTTGTTTGAAGCCTCACACATTCTCCAGGTGGATATGGGTGGCCTCTCTCCTAATCCAACTGGCTTATTTTGTATCTTTTCATGTCAACACATCCTATTGTATTTTCGGGGCTGTTTTGGGGCCCTAAACATTGTTTTTTTGGCTCGCCATAGTCAAACTATAGAAAGAGTCAAAGTCTAACTGCAAAATGTGTAGTTCTTTAAAAGACCTTTCCAATGGGATATCATGCACCTAAAACTAAGTTTGTATGCAATAGTTATGACCCTAGGAAGTTGAGGTACCAAATTACACCAACTTACCCATAGGGCCCACATGACTTTTGGTGTTTCACCTTCTAGGGTTAGGTTTTTGGATGTCTAGGGTTTTGGCATTCGTGAGTAATATGAAAAGGGCCTATGGAGCCTCATTGTAATCCATTCTTCTTAGACAGATGCGCATAGCAACCATATCTCTTCTCAGAGATAGCTACCATGATTCGAACAAGTTTCAGTTCTGCAGTTTTACAGTTTCAACCTATTTCATTATTTAATAGAAGATATTGTTCACTGAATATTTGTGTTATTCTTCCTATATCTGTCTTTATGGTATTCATTCTATTAATAATTTCATTCCACTCCTAAATCCGGATCAATAAATGCATCGTTCATAGAAGTGCACGACTTTTCTCGTGTAGAGTTGCTCATTTTGTGCCTGTGTTGGCCTGTGTTGGCCTGCGCACTCTGCGCACTCTGCGCGTGCTCCCTTTGGTGACTTTGCGCACTTTGATTTTTTGGTCCAATTGTATAGTTTTTTCCTTCTAGATGGATTTCAATGTTGTAGGTGGACTAATGGTTGTTGGCATTGATGTTTTCTTTAACCATTTGTGTGCAATGTTGCAGACGATTTTTCAGTAATAACAATAACCAATAGTTTTGTATGAGAACGAGGGAAATGGAGAAATAAAGTCTTGGAATTATGAAATTATTCTAAAACCAATTGTTGTCTTTTCTATAACTTCAATATGAATGAATTGCATTGAGTAAATACTTTTATGCGTTGAAGATTTATCGTATACTGAGCTAGTTCTCATAGTATTTTCCAAGAAGAGATGGGCCCCCCCTTTTTAGGTTAATACTATCTCATTTTTATTTTTTCATGCACTATGATTTCTTTTTAAGTATTTTTCAATGGGAAGTATTTCAAATTACAAGTGTGGTGTGGTGTGCAGAAGGGTTTTTGTAGGTGAATCCATTTGAATTAATCAAAATCAAGAAGGTTAAAAAAAACACTACTACAACCAAACTCAAATCATTAGTTTGAATAAGAAAAGTTGCAACCTACTATTTGACATTTTAGGGCTTGATTGGATTATAAGTTAGATCGCAGATCATTGCAAAGAAAATCTTCTAGATATATGAATTGCTTTTCTTTATTGATTTTTTCATTTTCAAATTGGGTGTTCATTAACTAAGCAATATTCTCCAATTATACCAAAACACAACATCGTTGTTGGAAGATTCGATTCTTGACATTGAATACTTAATGCAACCTAGTTCTTAGCACTCTTTGGTAAAAGAGGACATGATTTAGTAAATGATATTGCAATAGTTTTAATCTTCATTTATTTGTTAAAAAAATATTTCTAGTGTAATTGTGTTTTCAATTTTTAGAAGGTTTAGGTAATAATTTAAAATATACATATTAGACACTACAAAGGAACCAATCTTGCATATATTATGCATAGAACTTCATAAGTAAATAGTTACTAAAGGTTGATATATAAATGAAGCGAAATTTATGATGCATATAAATTGTCTGTCATTTTTGGTGTCGTTGTTGGGGAAGTGCTAAAAAAGAATCAACAACTTTGTAGTATTAATTTAAATGCGGATAGGAATGAATGTAAGGGAATAGAGACGATAAGATGAGAGGTAAGAACTTGTGCATTCACTACATAAATTTTGTGGTGAGTCTCTATTTCAGTAAATTCAAATAATGACAAATAGAATGCATGAATAGATGTAGAGATCCTATAGGTGTATTTACTTATGGAACAAAAATAACTACTCCATCCACCACTCCATCCATTTCAAATCATGGTGCAGTAAGAGCCACCCCATCGACTAATCCATTTGTAGGTAGAATTACAAGAGGAGGACAACCAAGCAGAATTGTGGGATCTCAATTGAAAGGAAAATCCAAAGAAGAAGGAAGCTCGAAAGGGAAATCTCTAAAAACAAGTCAAACAACAAAAGATGTAGTACTCTCATTTGATCCATAGGAAGAAGAATTAATGAGTGGCCAAGAGGAACAATTAGAAATATCATCTAGAATGAATCATGTAGAGGAACCAAAACATTTTGTTTCGTCTACCGAATCTGCAATTTTCAGGCAAGACAATATGTCAGATGATGAAAGGGGACCCGAAGGAGGAGTAGGAGGCGCAGAAGGAATGGGAGCATCAAATGTTGAACATGAGTTTGGATTTTCCATTTTGGATCCAACAGTAATAGTTCAAATGAAAACATTCCACCATCAACATTATTGAATTTTCATGGAATGGTAACACAAGATCCTGAAACTTTTATTTTTTAATTTGATGTACTTTGTCGCAGTTATGATTATTCTAATGATGCAAAAGAACTTAAGTTGTTTCTAGCTAATTTTAAGGATGAAACTATGTGTTAGTTTGTAGGATTGTGAGGTAACTCCATAAAAAAATGGAATGAAATGTGAAATTTTTTTCTTTCAAAATATCAATATTATTGTACAAATAGAGATTTTTGTGAGGAAATGTATAAAATGGTACAAAATGAGGATGAAATCCTTGAAGATTATGTGGAAATATTTCATTATAATGTAAAAAGGGCTAAGAAACATCATTTAGAATTGGAAACTCTCAATATTATTTTGCTTCGTGGAATCAGGGATGAATTTATAGATGTAGTCAATCTCATGGCTAAAGGAGATGTGTCTAAACTAACTTATCCAGAAATTTGTGAATTATGCAAACACATTTCTCAAGGAAAAGCTAAAACTGGTAAGTGACCTAGAGACACCATTTCTAGAGTCAATAGATCAACAATCGATAGGGTAAGTAGAGAGTAACTTGATAATTTATTAGATAATTTCAAAAATGATATTATTAGTATTATTAGCTCACAATTAGATACATTAAAAACTAAGCAAAGGAAAGAGGAAGAGAATGCAATTTTGTTTATTTTTTGTACTAAGTGTAGGAATAAACATTCTTTAAGAGATTGTCCTTTAAATAATATTGAAGTTTGTGTTATTTGTGCAAGAAAACATTCAACAAATAACTTCTCTTCAATACCAGAGCTCAAAGAATTTTACCAAGGAGATAATGAAGCTACAGAAAAACTTTGTTTTGTTGCACCAAATAAACCATGTAAACCTTAGTCAACATGTATAAAGCATGATCTTACACAAAAATTTACTTCATATTATTCAGACCAACAATCCCCCCTCAATAATGGATTCCTCCTATTCCCTAGCAGGCATGGTCTCCACATCAAGCTCAAAACCAAACTTGGAAACTAGGATGGTGAGGGCCTAATTATGGAAACATACCCAATTATCCACACCCTTCACAACAATATCCACAATATCTTCCACAAACATAGTACCCCACATGGATTCAACAACCTTATCCTACCCAAACCCAACAAACACAAATTTCACTACCACAATAATTACAATTACCATCTAATCAACCCCCTCCAAGACCTACCCATATACCTTCTTAACCGATTCCAAATCCCAATAATAAAGTAGCTCAACCCACTAACAAAACTCGATTACAAAAATTTCCTACCTATATGATCACCCCTCTCGATTTAAATGATATTCATATTAGATCAAGAAAGGTAGCTAATAAATATTATCCTATTGGGGAACAAATGGAGGAGGAAAATCCTAATCAACCAAACAAAAATGACAGTTCTATTGCAAGAAAACAAACTTCTTCTCCAATAGATCAACCACTGTCAACTAAATCTCCTCCCTTTCCAGAGAGGTTAAATTTGGACAAACAGATAACACAATCTGAATATGATTTATTGGATGAATTAAAGAATGTTTGTATCAAAATTCCTTTATTGCAAGCAATCAAGAATATTCAAATTTATGCAAAAATAGTTAGGGAATTATGTTTGATAAAACCAAGAAGAAAGAAAAAAGACCCACAAGAAGTACAAGTTATTGGCAAGTTAACAAATCTAATGTCAAGTACAATTTTAATGGAAAATATGTTGATCCTGGCAATCCTATAGTTAAAATTCACATCAATAATGTTCCAATTGTAAACACTTTGATTGATTTAGGAGATTCAATTAATGTCATGACAAAAGGAACCATGGAGGACTTGAGATTACTAATCTTTGTCACACACCTACAATTTTGCAATTAGCAAATAGATCTACTATAAAACTTGAAGGAGTGTTAGAAGATATTATTGTATCTTTAGATTCTTGGGAACACCTTGTGGATTTTATGGTTTTACAACCTAAATCTAACTTGGGTGGTCATCCATTAATATTCGGAAGACCATGGTTATCAATTGTTAATGCATTTATTAGTTGTAGATATTGATACATGATAATTTCACATGGTGATTCATTTAAGAAATTTACGTTATATCCATCTACAAAATATTTAACTGAATTGGAAAATACACAATGGCTTGATGATGAAAATAGTGATGAATAAATGATGCAACCAATATTAACAACTGACCAAGATATGAATTTGAAAGAGGATAGTGAATAAAATCAAATCTTTGATTTCATTACATATTCTGATTTTATTCAATATCATGGGGGGTAGTCTTCTTTTGATCATATCTTGGATACAAAATTTCAAGAAAAATGTATAGTAGAGAGTTTATTAGAACCATTTGATTATATGTCTTCTATCAATACAATATCATATTCTCGTAGTACTTTTGTTGATATTAAAAAAGAAAAAACATTAAATATAAACTCTAAACTTGAAGAATCCCAGAAAATCAATTAATCCAATTACTACAAGAAAATTCTAGTGCATTTGCATGGGAATATAATGATATGTGAGGAATTAATCCTAACACATCTATACATCACATTTATATTCAAGAGAATTCTCGACCAATCAGACAACCCTGGATATGTATGAATCTAGTTTTAAAAGAAATTGTAAAGGAAGAATTGCAAAAATTGCTAAATGTGAATTTCATATATCCTATTTTTGATAGTCAATGGGTTTAACCTTTAGTAATTGTTCATAAAAATAAAGGTAAATTGCATGTTTGCATAGATTATATTGAATTAAATATATCTACCTTGAAATATCATTTTCCCCTCCCATTCATAGATCAAGTTTTGGATTACTTTAGCAGGATTTAGCGGTTATAATAAAATCCAAATCGCTCCTAAAGATCAGGATAAAACCACATTTACATGCCCATTGGGGACATATTCTTACATAGTATTACCTTTTGGGTTATGCAATGCTCCTACTACATTTCAAAGAGCAATTTTAGGTATTTTTTTTACTTGATTCATGATTGTGTAGAAGTATATATGGATGATTTTACTATTTATGGTAATACTTTTGAGGAATCATTAGAACATCTTTAATTTTTTTTTATTAGATTTCAAGAAACTAATATTTCATTAAGTAATGATAAATTCCACATGTTGTTTACTGAAGGAATTGTTTTGGGTCATTATATATCCTGTGCAGGAATCAAGGTTGATTTGATGAAGGCAGAAGTTATCTCTAAACTTCTAGTACCAAAGACTCAAAAGGATGTACGGATTTTCTTAGGGCATGTAGGCTATTATAGGCTTTTTATAGAAAAATTCACAAAAATATCCTCACCATTGTTGAAATTGCTCACTAAAGATAATGATCTCTTTTGGAATATGAAATGTCAGACTACTTTTGAAACACTAAAAGAAATTTTTTTTGTAGCACCAATATTAAGAGGACCAAATTGGTCTTTACCCTTTCAAATATCAACCAATGCTTTAGATACAACTATAGGAGCAATTATGGGACAAAAGGAAGATCACAAACCTTATGCTATTTATTTCATTAGAAAA
>ML785799.1:349832-364840 GCA_009831015.1 Picea engelmannii | reverse complement strand
ATTAAGTATAAGGGATTGCAAACACGTAATTAAACACAATGAGAATCCATAGTGAGTGACATTGGGCAATTTAGACTTTATACAACTTTTTTTTAATTCCTAATACAAAATTGCATGGTGAAGACCAAACTTGGTTATTCTTTGAGTGTAGAGCCATTTTTAAGGATTATCACATAATAGAACTACAAGAACTAGAAATATGATAGAGGAATATGAGATCAAACATAATGAAGCAAGGTTCCATAGATTGTAATCATGCATGGAAGTTATTATAGAGATGTTGTAGGAAATGGTTCATGGAATGGTGGATAAAGGTAAGGGCACAAAATCAAAATCCCCAAAGTCTAGTACTAAGAACAAGCTAGTGAATCTCAAAGATGGATCACAACAATATCTTTCATGTATAATATGACTACTAGACCTCCAAAAATCCATTAAGATTCTATGCCAAGGTTAGCATAAAACTTCAAGATGGCATAAGGACCTTGAAAGAATGAGTGATTACCTAAGGCAACTAGAATTTTACTTAAATTGTTATGGGTTCAATGATGTAAGGAAAAAATGTTTCTCTCAATTAATTATGGAAGGATATGCCCTTCTTATATGGTGGGAAGTATCTGCCAAGAAATACATGTTACCAAGTATAGGTAAGTAGTTGATGTGAAGAGTTCAAGGCTCTTGTTAAAAGTCAATTCTACCCCATGGGTTATGAAGAAGAGAAAGACTTCAAGTGGAATTGCTTGAGATAACGACAAGGACAATAATTTCAAGACTATACAATTGAGTTAAAAAATAAGTGTATTCAACCATAACCATAAGGGAGTTGTCAATTTCAAGGTCAAGGATTTTAATGAGGCTTACAAGAAGGACATGTATATATAGCCTAAGCATGGTAAGGAGTTGGTGGATGAATCCAACATATCAAAATTAGATGGCAAGAAGATCTAAAAAAAGAAGGGGAAAAATAACAAGGCAAGGATAAATTTTCAAATGCGGCATAGCAAAAGGGTTAAAATGTAAATTGTTAAAATAATGGTCAAGCTAAGGAGAACTACTAGGCATTGCACAAAAAACTCATTTCAAAGAACAAGATTGGCATAAAGGTTCTTAAAATTTCATTCTAAGAAAATGGAAGGGAAAGAGATTGATAGACCATTTGATGTTTATGATAGAGTACTAATGTTCATGCAACCAAAACCTAGTAATAATGTCCAAGATAAGGTCATTTCCTCTCCATATATTGTTGAAAAGAAAGATATTTTTATTGCTACTAATAACAAGTCATTGTAAACCACGTAGGAGAAGTAGTTCCATGTGAAGATGCAAATCTCAAATGATATTGTAACAATGATTTTTTATTCATGTAGCTAAAACGATGTGATTTATGAACCCTTGGTTCAACAATGGGGATTGAAGGCCATGATACATCTTGAACCATATCCATTGGGATTATTTTAGAAGGATGTTGCGCTCTAAATCACTTGTAAATGTAAGTTCAATTTATGTATTTCAAGTTAGTTCATTGATGAGTTGGAGTGTGTCATTGTTCCTTTGGATGTTTGTGAAGTTGTTATTGGTAGCCTATATTTATGGGATATATAAATTATTTTCCGAAGAAGAGAAACCATGTGGATGTTATTGAAGGAAGATAAATCTTACCTAATTAATATCTACAATGGTAACAAGACTAGCTCTTTGATTTCTACTAATCAAGATGAGGGGTCCATTAATAGAAACAAACGATATTTGACTTCTACTAATCATGACAAAGGGTTAATTAATAGCAACAAAAACTCTTTGATGTTGATTGTAAAACCCAAACAGGATAATTTTGTAGAGACAAAATATGGCGAAGATAATAATATAAAAAAGTAGGATTTACATAATTTTTTGAGAAACTATGAATTAGATTTTGCAAAACCAAAGTGGTTTCCTCCCAATAGGCTAATTGAGCATGAGATGAAGTTGCTACAAGGATCCAAATTTTCATAATTATGATTTATACCAAACCTCTATAATGGAGAGTGAGGATATTAAGAAGGAGATGTATGAGTTTTTATACCAAGGGGTGATTAAACCATTTGAGGGGGATCACCCGTCAAGTTTAAAAATTATTTTGTGAGCTCATATAGGGGGTATTTAATATTTTCAATACCTATTATGGCATAATGATAAAAATGGAGGTGGGGGGCTTTAACATTATATTGGAGGATATTTTATTTTAAATTATTGACACATTTTTTTGTGACAAATGGTAAAAGTTCCATATATGTAACATACCCAGTACCCTCTCTAACTATTGAGGCTACGAGGTACCTCTTGAAACCATTAGTTTCCATTAATTTCTTTCTCTCATACCATATTGTAACATATCCAACTACCTATGTAACAATGTTGAGATGATGGGGTACTCCAAATTCATCCCACTAAATTAAAACTATGCTCTAATACCACTCTGATACATACCTATGGACCATCTAAGTAGGCTGAAATCCACAATTTATATCTCCAATACCACAATTCCTCATAGTCTCGTGATGAATTTATTAATGCATGAAAATATGATAATGCAGGCTCATGCAAACACAATTATTCAATCATATACATACATGCATACATACATATATATAGGTTCATCTTATACATGAAAACATAAAAAACACTTAATTCATAACATACACAACATTAATTCAACATAATCATAAATAAACCGTAAAACTTATTTTTCCAGTAGTTAATCACCAACAAGATGCAGATGAAGGACATTCCACCCAACCATAGGATCTTTATTTCCCTTAATCATTTTGCAACAAAGCCACCCCCGAGCTGAGGCTATGATTCCACAAGGAAAAAATCACCTTTTGTTGGCTCTAATCCCCTCACACATCCTAATTTACCAAATATCCTAGTTTATAACCTCTTACAACAATCCTAAGCCTCGAACATGAAACCAATTTTTTTTTATATTTTCGATTTGATTTTTCTGTTCTTTTCTTTCCCTAACCTCACTTACATTGTTTGTAACCCCATATTTTTCTCCTTGAAGCCGTTTCCTCTCCTTTCCTTTCCTCCTAATCTTCCTTATCTTTTATTTCTTATATTTATTATTGACCCTTTCAAGTCCATTCTCGTTTAATTTGGGTCTCCTAAGATTTCATTTAACCTTTTATTCATTTTCAATTTCAATTTTATTTAATTTTTAGTCACTATTAATACAACTAAAATTTTAAGCCATATCTTAATGTCTAATTGATTAATTAAATCATTTTTCACTTTTTTCATTTGACTATCATTCCTTTCTTCAACAATTATCTTATTTCTCTCATCCTATTTATTTTCATCTCTTGGCACTCTTTTCCCATAATTTAGCTTCATTAATTTGTCCTTAATGATGGGTGGAGTGTCCACTCGAAATGTTGGATGTTTAATTTTTGTTTACACAGTTTAATTCCAGAAAGCTCAAACAAAAAAATTATCTAATGTTGAACACTTATAGAATCAATCAAGCAAGTGTCATTGGGGTATACTCACTATCAATTGTGAGGAATCCCGCCACTAATGATTACAAAATCTAAGGTACTATCTGGGTCTTTAGATATACTTTGTAGAAAGTGATTTGGCATTGATAGGAAGAGATCCATTAGAATGAAGAGATTAGGGAATCCCCCATCAATTGATGTGAAAGAAGGACTAGGAATCTAATAAGAGAACTTTGGAATTATAAATGTAGAAAAAACCATCGAGTACATTCTGATATAGAGAGGGTTGGCATAAGTGGTCAAAATATCTACAAAAAGGCCAACTCAAGCACAAACTTCCCTTGAACATTAGCATGATGCAATGAGGAGTTAAGAAAAAAATAACACCAAAAGGACCAATGACACAAAGTGATAGTGTAGGAGGCATTGAAGCATTCTCCATAAGGTTGGGAAGAATGACCAATCGAAGGAGGAAAAACCTCACAATCATAGTACAACTCCTAAGAAAATATTGAATCCCAACTATAAGATAATGATTAAAACATGTGATATGTTCAAGGGTGACAAATATTGATGGTTGGTACTTCAAATGAATCAATAACAAAGATTGAAATTCTTTCCCCTTTTCATTTTCATGATTTTTTGACATTTTTGTCTTTTTCATGTTGTCGAAAGTGTGAAAAAAATAAAAGTAGGCTATAATATAGTGGAGAAGAAAAGTGTCTCAAGGGCATGTAATTACATTCCAAGAACACAAAATAGATCTATGCAAAACAAATACAAAAAAGGTGCTAGGAAAGTTTTGCACACTCATGAAGATGTCTTCTCTAGGGATAAAGGTTGAAATGCAAAACAAATAGATGTGAATATGAGTGGAAAAAGAGAATGCATAAACTTTAAGGAAGGAGTAGAAAACTACAATGGGAATCAATCTCAAAAGCGTAAGTATCTATGAGAAATGTAAATGAAAAAATAACAGAAAATATGGGATCCCCTTAGGGAATGGATAGAAATAGATGAGAAAGAGGGACATGTAGTTACTTCTAAAATTTATGGTACAACTTACAAGGCTTCCAAGCCTATGATGAAAAATCAGCATGGGATCTAAAATGGAAAAATGGTCCCATGTTAGGTAGGCTCTTATGTTGTAATGGCGCAAAATGTGGATAGGAAAGGTAGGCACACCAACAAGCAATAGGTTTGAACCTATGGAAAATTCAAGTGGAAAAAGGTTTAAATGCATCGCAACAAAGAAGCAATGTAAAACTATATGCATGCTTTAGAATATACTTGATTGGGTAAAAAAATGCACTAAGCATGATCCGTAAGAAAAACAAAGTCCATATCGAGTTCATGTACCCAAGAAACAACAATATCGAAGATCGAATATAAAAAATCCCAAAATAAAGATCTATTGAGAGTTACCTAGATAGAAGTATATTTAACCTAGACATGCTCAACAATATTCATCACAATGGCAGAGTCTACTAGCGAAGACTCACAAACACCAAGGATTCATAACCTACAGACTATAAGATCAGACTTAAGAGAAAAATCAAAGTTGAAATCAACAACAGATTCTGTAGAAACAAACTTAGCATTGAAAGAGTCTAAAGATATACTAAATAAATTAGATTCATAAGATGAATCCAATAATATACAACCAGAGTAGTCAAAATCAAAAGATAAATCTAATGCTCTATGGTAAGAGAAAATAGACTTGGAAGAAACATTGACATTCAACTCAATGAAAGATTCTAAAGGCTCAATAATTCCAAAGTCTAAGGATGCAAAAAAAATAGGATTAGACTCGGAGGGAAAATCAAGGCTAGATTTGATTAAAAATGAGTCCAATCTTGGGAGATGGTCTTTGGAAAGGACAAAAGGAAAATCATCTCATGGAATGTCAAAAATGACCCTCCATGCTCTTTAAATAGAGATCATGGATCAATCAGGTGTTAAGCCATAGATCAATGTAGCTGTTAAGATCAAGGAGATATGATATATCGGATCACTCTATGTTGGGAACATATTGTGACCATAGGATTACAAATGCATACAATAAACGCACTAAGAAACACACTTTAACCTAACGACACATTAGATCAAGTTGATCTTAACTAACTCCTAAGTGTCTAAATATCCTAACATCCCCCCTTAAGAACAACATGGGATAAGATTGAAGGATCTACAAAGGAAACACAATAGGAGAAGGAAGGAGGCATCAGATCCTATCGCCTATTAATGACAACTTCCTAAACTCCTAACATTGATCAAAGTTTTGGAAACTTTGCTTCTATAAGATAGTTTGTGAAAATGTCTGCAACTTGATCTTCTGTAGGGCAAAGGAGCACTTCAATAACTCAATCATGAATGAGCTTTCTGATGAAGTGCATGTGTATCTCAATGTGTTCGTTGTGTTGATGTTGAACTAGATATTTGGCGAGATTGATGGCACTCTGATTGTCACACTAGATGTTGAACTGGATCTTTCTATTGAAGAAAGAGAAATAACCCATTGTTTCTTACAAGCCCAAGTGACAAGTCTAGAACCAAGTTGAAAACATAACCTGCAATAGAACTTCGATCACTAGGGTCATTAACCCAATCTGAATCACTGAAACCAACCAACAAAGTAGTCCCCCCTGAACTGCAATGTATCCCAAACTAAACTTTACCCCATACATACCTAGGTATCCTTTTAGTTGCTTTTCAATGGCTTTCAGGGGGTGTTTTCATATACTAGAATATACCAACAACAAAAGAAATAATATGAAGAGTATGAGTCAAATATAAGAGGCTATCGACTAAATATTGGTACAAAGTGTCATAAAATTTGAGACTAGTACATGTGGCAACAAGTTTGACTCCAAAATGGAAGGGAGAAGGGGTTGTTCTAGAATCATCCATGTGAAACTGACAAAGAAGGTCACAAGCATAGTTAGACTGGGAAAGATAAATTAATTCCTTGGTTTGCAAAACTTGGAGGCCAAGGAAATAATGCAAATGGCCTAAGTCTTTCATTTCAAATTTCTTTTTAAGGATGGATTTTACATGAGTTAAAGTTTTAGGGTCACTACTAGTGAGGATAAGGTCATCAACATATAGATAAAGTATTATGAGATGAATTCCTACCTTCTTGGTATAGACATTAGGGTCAGAATGGAATCTAGAAAAGATGGTGTCAAGAAGAAAGTTATCCATTTTGGCATACCAAGCTCGAGGAGCTTTCTTAAGAACATAAAGAGATTTATTGAGGTGAAAAACAAGGATGGATTCATTCTGGACATAGCAAGGAGGTTGTTCCATATATATTTATTCTTGCAAATCCCCATGCAAGAAGGAAAATTTAACATTCATCTGTTGGACCTCCCATTTATGTGAGGCAGCAAGGGCTAGAACAAGGCAGACATAATTCATTTTGGCTATGGGGGAAAATGATTCATTATAGTCAATTCCTTCAAATTGAGATAAATCTTTGGAAACTAACTAGGCCTTGTGTCTTTCAACACTTCCATATGACACATACTTAGTTTTGTACACCCATTTACATATGACATATTTTCTTCCTTTTAGAAGAGGTACAAGATCCCAAGTATCGTTCGCCATTAAAGAGTGATACTCTTCATTCATTGATATGTCCTAATCTAGATGACATGAAGCTTCTACAAATGTGTCTGGATAATGAGTCTCTGAAACTTTAGCCAAAAGAGATGAGGCTTGTTGGAACTGTGAACGTGTTCGATGATGATCTAAAGGATCACCAACAATATCACCGACAACTTCTTGTGTTGAACAGACCCATCTGAGAAGCAGTGGTACTAGTGTAGGTTCATTTTCAATGGAATCATCTGGATGAAGGTGAGAAGGTGGAGGTAGATTTTCATCCTCACTGTCATCATTTGAATAAGAAACCAGAATAGAAAAAAAATATGACACAAATGTCGAAGATGGATGTCAAGCCAAAGATGACACAAACATTGAATTAGGCTCGTAGGACAAGAGGTTTTCATCAAATTTAACATCTCTTCTAATAATAATTTCATTGGAATGGGGTTGAAGAAGTCTATAACCCTTGACATATTTAGAATATCCAACAAAAATGCACTTCTCACTTTTAGGCTGCAATGCTTTCCTTTTCTCATCAGGAATGTGAGGCCATCCTACACTACCAAATACACTGAAGTGGCTTACATATGGCTTAATTTCAGTCCATTCTTCTTGCAATGTTATATTTTTTAGAGCCTTTGTGGGAGTGTGATTTACTATGTAATTTTCATAGTTGATGGCTTCCACCCAATAATGAAGACTTAATCCTTTAGATTAAATTATACAATTAGCCATTTCCTTTAATGTGTGATTCTTTCTTTATGACATCAGTTTGTTGTGGTGTATATGGAACAATATGTTGCATTTGAATTCCCTATGAAGTGTACTAACTTGTAAATTTATTGTTCACATATTCACCTCCATTAACTATTCTTATCCTTTGAAGTTGATGTCTAAATTGTTTTTCTACAAGGGCCTTGTAGGGAAAAAACTTGTCAAAAAATTCTCTCTTAAGTTTTAAGAAGTAAACCCAAGTGTGTCTGGAGAATTCATCAATGAAAGTTAATAAATACTTGAATCCATAGGAAGAAGGAGAACAAAGTGGACCACACAAATCAATGTGAATAAGATGCAAAGGGGTTGAAACATGCCAAGAGTCACATTTGTCAAAACTTTCCCGATGATGTTTTCCAAGAACACAATTGGCACAAACACCATCTCTGAAGAAACAAGAGGAAGACTAGTCACCATGTGTTGATTAGATAGATGTTGCAATGAGAGATAATTTAGAAGACCAAACCACTCATGCCAAAGTTTTCTCAAGTCATTTATATGAGAAACAAAAACTGATGGAAATGATGATGACCGAAAGTTGTCAAACTTGTACAACCTGATAATATCATCAATAATTCTAGTTGCAAGGACATGCTTAGGATCTTTTCAATCCTTGATTACAGCTTGGTGAGGTGTAAACTAAATGATTTTACCTTCACTTGAATGAGTGATTTGATATACTGATAGAAGGTTGCAGGAAACACTTGGAACACAAATTACATCACTGAAATGAACATTATCTACCTGAACTATTCCAAACCCTACAACACTAATAGATCTATCATCACCAATAAATATTTTTTTGGTGTTACATTCATTACGTGCATAAAAGATAGATTTATCATTAGCCATATTATAAGATGATCTAGAATCAATAAGCCACTCGTCATCAAAAATATAATTTTCATTGAAGGAGAAACCGGAAGCAGAAAGTGCATTTCCATAAGAAGAAGAAGAAGAAGAAGAAGAAGAAGAAGAATCAATACCAATATTGTGCTTCTTCATCACTACTTCTAAGGCTTCCATATTTTTAAAACATTTTGACTCCACATGATCATCTTTCCTACAAAATTTGCAATGTCTATTAGTCTTCTTGCTTTTGGATTTTGATCCTTTGTCACCATTAGGAGCATAAGCTAGTGGAGAGGGTTTGGGACCCTTGTTTTTTTTTTTTGTTATGGCGAGGATGTTGCTCCTTGGGATTCTTGGATTTGTTGGGTCACTAGGGATTTTTTGGATGTACCTACAGTGATAATCAATCCAAGTTGCACAAGCTTATCTTGATCTTGAATGAAAGCATCATAAAAAGAATCAAGAGAGGGTTCTTTTAAGCACTCCCTAGAGCTTCTATGGTGGCATAAAAAGGTAGATACAAAGACAAAATATGCACTACCAAGATTAGCAATAATAACATATATGCATCAATATTCCTTCAAATATAGTTCATAGTCTATACAAAAAAGTCTAAGTGTTTTGAACTTAGATAAATAATCATCAATGCAATAAAAATCATTGGGACTTAAAGTCATTAAATGATTTTCTAACTAGTGGGCATGGATAATATTGTGTTTACCAAACACAACTTGAAGTTTTTCCCAAGATTCATTAAGGGCATTAATTCCTTGAAGGTGAAACCTTAAATAAGGAGAGATGGACATTCTGATTAGTCCATGTGCTTCATCATTCCTATTATCCCATTTTAATTCATTTTCATCATCAGTCAATACTTGTTCTTTTCCCAAGGTAATCCGATACAATCATTTACTTCTTAGTAAATCCCTCATATGAGATTTCCATGAGATGTAGTTGATATTGGTAAGAAAAATATCATTGGGAGAAGATATATTAAAATATGTAGAGAATTTGGATTTAAACACTGAATCTGATGGTCTTAATGGAAAGTTCTTGAAAAAATACGATGTTTAAAAAAATGACACTAAAAACAGACTTTGGATGTGAAAGTTATGTCCTTTTGAAAAAAAGGTATAAATGGAAACCAAAGATCCACGTGGCAAGTAGAAAATGGCCCACGTGGTGATGCTCCTCCTTAACTAACTTTGCATATAAGCTCATTTTTAAATAAATTACTTATGAAGTGACCCACTTTATAAGAATAAGTGAGAATCACTTTTACAATGAAGTTACTTTGTAAATTAAAGTTCCATGCAAAAGAGAGTAACTTAAAAAGAATATTAAAGCTACTTAAAGCGATTCACTTTTATAAATTAAGTGTAATGCACTTTGTAACGAGTGCATGAACTTTTTCAAGAAAGTAACAAAAAAAAAGACTTGAACTCAAGACTTCTTACTTAATAAAGAAACTTTAAACCAAGTGAGCTAGTGAAAAACACATTATAATCTTAAGAAGGAGCATAGAGAGTGTTGTTGTTGTTGTTTTGGAAGACATCCTTGAAGTGCGTGCTAAAACAAATTATTTCATGTGTTCATAAAGGAAAAAAAATCGTTTCTCCACTACAACAAGGGGTTAGATATTGGTTATCTTACCTAGAAAATTCAAGTTTTCTCTCTGTTTCTAATTTACCGAGATCAAATAGAGCACATGAAAAAGAGCATATGCATGCAAGAAAACACTAGATAGATCTGAATAATCTTGTCGATGAAATCGTCAAAAGCTATTTTCATAGCTCTTTGAAAAGTGGCACCTGCATTCGATAAGACAAAAGGCATACGTTCATTAGAAAAAGTGCCCCAATGACTAATAAATTCGTTTTATATTTATCTACCATTTTTTCCTTGATTTGATTGTAACCAGAAAAACTGTCAAGTAAGGACATCATCTGTGACCCTGCAACTTGATGCAAAATCATTTCCATATTAGGGAGAGGAAAGTGATCTTTTATACTAGCCATATTCAATGCACACAAATCTATGCATAATTTGATTTGACCAGTTGTTTTCTGAATGAGAACCAAATTGGAGACCCACTCAGAATACTTAACCAGGAAAATGATCCCCGCCTTCAAGAGTTTTTCCAATTCCTTTCGAATAGTTGCCTTTAGTGCAGGCTTAATGGGTCCTTGTTTTTGCCTAGCTGGTTTTATGCCCTCCTTGATAGGAATGGCATGTTGTATAAGAGCAGGATAAAAACCATGAAGATCCTCATAAGACCAAGCAAAAACATCTTGAAATTCACCAAGCAGCTTAGCGAACTTCAATTTTTCTTCATCAGAACATTGGGCACCTATTTTAACATTCTTTGGAGACTTGGGTGTTCCAATGTTCAAGGAATGGTTTCACCCACTTTCCTTTTTGACTCCTCTTATTTATGTTTTTCTTTTTTTTCCTACATCACTCGATGAAATGAACTTTCCAGAGGAGTCAATATTTTAGGAATTTTGTTATCTTCCATCGATATAATTTCCTTAGGCTTATAAGGTTCATTTTAAATGAAAACATAGATGCTCCCATCACTAGGGAAGACCTGCCATGACTCTATATTTTTAGGGATGTGTGGACTATACAAAGATTGAAAGGTACAATCAGGTCTTTGTGGAAAAAGTTGCCGAGTAGGAGATGTTGCAAAAAAAACTAACCCGTTAGCCATTGAGTTCAATTCCCTTTTAACATGAGTGATGTTGAAAGATAGTAAGTTCGAGATAAGTGCCCAAACAGTTTGGGTGTAACGTTTCATTAACTTGTTGCTAGGAGAGTATATCTGATGCAGGAGCATCCGCACCTCGTCATGCGAGGCTGCATTTAGAGAAAGGAAAAGACCGGAGGGTGACGCCAGCATCACGGTTTTGACCATTTTGATGAGCGCCGCCGTTTACATAAAAGCCTCCATATATAGGCGTACTTGTATACTGAAATAGACCGCGAGCAGATAAGCTCTCGTCCTTGTACAGCAGAGGCACTTATTAGATTTAATGCAGAGAGAGTAGATTTAGTGCAGGTAGATAAGACCATTAAGTTTAGATTTGACAATTTAGCTTTTGAGAGGGAAAACGGGATAAAGACACCCTCCTTTGTATTATTGGATTAGTAGTAGAGTCAGTATCAGCATTAGCATTAAGGAGAAGGAAGGAGAACAGACAGAGGGCTGGTGGAAAATCCCCATGTACAGATATTGAATTAATAGAGGAATTTGATTCAATTTCATGGCTGTCATTATTCTCTGTATATTGTTAACCTTATGTTGTTGTATGCTTTCTTCTTGTTATGCTTTCATTATTTATGTTGCATATGTGATCTCATGGCAGATTTGGAATCTGGGGGAAAGGAGAGAATGAGTTTCGCTTATTCCACTGATTGAACCAGGAGATTCCTGCATAGAGTTCAGTTGAATTCCTCCGCATAGAGCGTGTAGAGGAGGTTCAAATAGGAGAACTCTTATTCTCATCCACCAGGAGTGACTAAGTTGAATCCCACCCCATGGACGTGATTATCCTCTGTGTGTTGTTGGGATTATGCCTTAGCATTTTTGTTTCTGGTTATATCCTTCTTTCGTATGCTGTGTACATGATTATGTGGAAGAATTAGAAGCCGAGTGCTTGGGAGGATGAGGTCAATCGTTTCTCTGCTTAAGCCAAGAGATTCCTGCATCGAGTGCAGTTAAATTCCTCCGCATAGAGTGCGTTGAGGAGGCTACGTAGTTAACTTTGGTTCTCCTTAACTCAGAGTCGTTTTGAGCTATTCGAGCCAGACAGGAGAGAGCATGTCGGATTGGAGTCTCAGAAGCAAGTCTGAGAACAGAGAGGCCGAAGTCCTGTAACGGGGACAGTGCAGGGTCCGGAAGGACTTCAACCCTGGAAAGCATTAAAGGTGGGATGCAGGGAGTGTTCGGGGAAGTTCTTAGAGAAACAATGCTCAGAAGGATTAGCACCTTTTGTTCTCCGTTGTACTGGACGAAGATAGCGGAGTAGGGGAACTCTTCAAGAGGAAGAGAATCGACGACTTGAATTATCGTAGAGAATCACTGAGGTCGCGACCCGACTTATAGGTCAGATGGATCAGGAGTTCGCGATGGGGGATTCTTGTTTCTCATAGGGTGAGGTTACGAGGATGCGAAACGCGACGTCCCGGAACGTTTGCCTGGTACACGTCGGTATTTGATGACGTGACAAGTGGTCTCGGGATATCGGATCTCGGGGTTTGGAGGCCTCAAAGTCTGACCCCAGAAGTGACGAGTGGGCGAGGTCGCGAGATTTCGAGTCATCGGCACCTCGGCACTTTGGGTCTCGGAGGTTGAGTGTTCGGTGGCATAGAGTCACGAGTCGTGATAGTGCGAGGTCCCGACAAACAGAGATAGGGTCAACGCTGACTGGGAGATTCAGGTATCGGAACCCGAGAGTCAAATTCCCGGTCGCGAAATTCACGAAGCCGCGAGGACCGATCCTCCATTAGATTAAGAAGCGAGGATCGTCGGAAGTAACTGTGGGTAAAGACCTCCCGAGGGAGTTGGAAGAGCGTCGACTCTTCGGGTCGCGGAGGAAAGAAGATCCTGGTGAAGCGATTGTGCCGTCGAGGGCAGGGGTTGCGTCAGAGTGGTATCAGAGCCTGGAACTTGTCGGGTATCTCAGGCGAAGGGAAGAGGAGTACTCTGATATACACGACTTACGTCAGAGTTCTTTGCTTTCTGAAGCAGGGATAGAGAATATATAATGCCGCCGCGAAGAGAAAGGCAGTCTCCTGATCGTGAGGACAGGGATGCCCGAAGAAGGGGTAGGCAAGCAGGAAATCCAGAGATGGAACGACAAATACGAGATCTCAGGGCGAGACTCGAAGATATGGAGGCCACCTAGAGGCGTGGAGCTGGTACAGCAGAGTTCAGCGATCCTGAGCTTGAAGAGGAAGCTGGACACGACCAAGAAGAGGTCACCGCAGAAGATGCCTCAACAGAGAGGTTGATCAAAGACATTTCGAGGATGAGCTCGAAGACAAAAATGGACATTCCCATCTACGAGGGAAGTCTAAATGCTGAGGAGTTGCTGGATTGGATCCGAGCGCTCGACACCTACTTCGATTATGAGGATATTGAAGAAGACAACAAGGTAAGGCATGCCGTCACGAAGCTGAAGGGACATGCAGCCTTATGGTGGGACGAGCTGCAGGCAGACATGCATTCCAAAGGCAAGCAGAAGATCAAAAGATGGGATCGAATGATCGCCAAGATGAAGGCGAAGTTCATTCCGAGGGACTACCAGATCACTCTGTTCAGGCGCATGCAGAACCTGAGACAGAAGTTGATGACGGTGAAGGAGTACACCGAGGAATTCTACAGGCTCAACATCCGAGCTGGTCATCGGGAAAGTGATGACGAAAAGGTGGTGAGATACCTGAATGGCCTCAGGTATGATATTCAGGATGAACTGAGCATGCTGACCATCCGCACAGTTGAGGATGCGTACCAGATGGCTCTTAAAGCCGAAGAGAAGCTGAGCCGTAAGCAGGGTCAGCGAGGGCGAGGCAGAAGCCAACCTAGAGGCAAAGTTGTGGTTCAATAGAGAACACAGAAGCCCAAGGAGGATTGGAAAAGGCCTCAGGGTAGAGCTGAGAGAGGCGGAACCTCACAGCAGAGGCAGCAAAATTTTGAGCCGAGGAGGCAGCAACCGGATCAGCAAGGAGACTACGTCGATGCCAATACATTTCCTCGTACCCGAGGTAGGGGAAGAGGCAGAGGAGGAATTATCACATGCTTCACGTGTGGTAAAGACGGTCATAAAGCCGTGGACTGTCCAGAAAGGAAGATGGAAGGAGGAAAAGCTCACATCGCTGAGGCGCAGCAGAGGCGTGATGTTGAGGGTGAAGATGCGGACAGTGGAAGATCGCTTGGGATGCATAAGATTCTTTTGACGCCTGAGAAAGAGGTGGACAACTCAGTGCAAAGGAGCAGACTATTCAGGACGGCTTGCACCGCCAAGGACAGAAAATGCAAAGTCATCATTGACAGCGGGAGCACTGATAATCTTGTTGCCGCTGAGATGGTGGAAAAACTGAAGCTGGAGGCAACTAAGCACCCGAGTCCATATAAGGTCTCGTGGTTACCGGGTAAGTGTCACTAAACAGTGCTTAGTTAAATTTAAAATTGGAAATTATCATGATGAGATTTTGTGTGACGTCATTCCCATGGATGTATGCCACATACTGCTGGGTAGACCATGGCAGTATGATAGAAATGTTGTTCAT